>OX376372.1:167943360-168090996 GCA_947369275.1 Nemotelus nigrinus
AATTTTAGTTTAGTTGCCATGAAATACCCCTTAAGAACTAAGAAACCTACCTTTGGCGGTGATTTCAAAACCTCACAGCTTGCTAAGGAGAACATTTTTTTAAAGAGACTATGATTAAGAGACAATAGAGTGAAAAGCAGCATCAGGACTGAGAATTTACCTAGATATTTTTCCTCGTAGTGCATTGAATTGAAAAATCTCTAGCGCAATGCAACTTCTAGAAAGATTCGTTTTCGAAGAAAAGTAGAAGAATTGTGTGAATTTTGAATTCATGTTCTACCAAACGTGTTCCCTCACTCAAAAGAAGCATAGCGCCAGACATTGGTATACATAATTCTGGCGCTATATTCCAGTATACATATATGGAGTTGATTTCGAGATTGTGATAAACCATAGTACCTGATGTAGCAAATACATATTGGCCGAGGCCCAGCGAGTCGAAGTCAGACGACAATTAAAAACACCTTAACACCGGGACTCGATTAGCAATTTTCTCTGCAATTTCCGATTGCAACGACTGTCAAATTTATGGTATGCCATCTGTGCGTGGGGAATTTCATGGCATGCAATTTCATTTCGAAAAAGCCTCTGAGTGGGAAGGACGTGCGCTGTATCTGAGCGTCAAATGCTCTTAAGGAGTTATTTGAAATGCAAATTCGATTTTTTCGCAATTTCCCACCATTTCATTGCTCGACGACATTTAAAAATCCCTTTAAATTCAAAATACCTACATCTTCTTATAAGAAATAAAGCATTCCCATGGTTCAGCGCCATTTTGAAACCAAGAACTGTCAAAATATTGCAAGGCAGATTGCCGAGCAAATTGCATACCATATTGCCTACCATTTATGGCAGACCATAAAATATTGCATACCATAGGCTGCCTCCACTGGCAATTTCAAATTACATGCAATGGGAAATTGCTAGTGGAGGCAGCCTGTAATGCTTGGCGAAAAATTCGTAGAAGTAGACACTTCGTATTATACCTTCCAAAGCTAGGTGTTAAAGCTTTCGACGCCATTTATTCTAGCCCTGATCAAAAGCTGAGTAAAAGCGCAATTGTCCCTGTTTTAAACAATTTTGACATTTTGGTAACTGTAGGAAATGGAAATACCTATTTTCCTCACTGAAATTTTGCATCTTAATTTTGAAATGTTGCCAAATAAATCCCTGTAAAATCCAGATTCAAACTCTCAAAACTAATTTATAAGAGCAAAATTATTTTTTAAAACTATTTTAGTTTATTGGAAAGATATTATTATTCAACTTACCTATTTGTTTATTTATTTGGTCCGTATTCAATACAACAGGCAAACTGCCCAGTTCCAGATTGGATACAATGAAAAAATATAAAATCACAAGAACTAAATAACAATATATAAATAGAAAAAATAGAAAAAATAAAAAATATAAGAAATTTTTAAAATATTACACAATAAAATAAAATTAAGTAGAGTAAAAAAGAAAAGAAAAAATCCATTTTAAACAAAAATAGAAAATAAAATTAATTAATCACAATGTTGCTTCGATGTTTTGCTTCGAACCATATTTTTGAAAATGGCAATAGATTGTTGAAGAGGACCAAGTTGAAGACTATTGTGAGTGCGTAAGAGTCGTAAAACGGCAGAGTAGCAGAAAGTGTCAGTACGAGCATTCGGCACTTGAAATAGAATGGAGGACCTGATTGGCCTTACGGAGTCCCGCTCAATAAACAAAAATGCTAATGAGGAAGATAGGTAGCCGCGACAGATTTTGAAAAGGAACTTTTAGGGTTATTCGAGTTCAAAGAAGATTCAACAGACCAGGATTATCTGACTAGTGCTAATCTAATTTCTTTCTTGGTAGAGAAACGTAAACGGGAGAAGATAGCATAATCGTCACCAGACCGAGAATTCAGAAATTTCAAACGTGCTGAATTTTTATCTCTAGCGGTAAACCAACGGGGATCACGGGGTATACGAGAGCTGTAAACAAGAGTATACGACGAGATCAACTCTGTAATACTGTAAAATTTAGATACAGCAGAGTCAATATCATAACCACGGAAGCAATTAAACCAATTGATTGAATTCAAATCATTAGACAATTAGTTTTTTTTAAAGTTAAACCGTCGCGCAGTGGAAGATTTAATACGATTTGAAAAGATGATGGACAAATTAATAGAAAGGGGAGGATGATGGGGGTCAGGATGCATGTAGGGTATTGGGACAGGGGATAGTAAAATCGAAGAGAATTCAACGTAAGAGAAGATGAAGTCAAGGATCTAGTTATTAACATTAGAGAAACAGTTAAATTAAGAAAGAGAACAGGGCGCAATGCAAATGAAAGAAGAGTCCCATTGAAAAGGAGGCATATTAAAGTTGCCACAGATAATGATTGACGACGAGGGAAAGTCGCTATTAAGATAAGTGGAAAGTTCAGAAGAAAGCTTGTCATAAGTCGAGAAGGACATATTACAAGGAATATAAAAGGATACAACAAGCAAAGAGGATATAGGAGACAAAGAGATGGAGACAGTAACACATTCAACAGGTAGACTGGGGATAAAATCAGCGCAAAGTTTGCTATTGAGACTCCTAAGCACAGCAATAAGCACGCCACCACCATCAGCCTCATTAGTTACCAAACGATTACGATCACGGCGGTAAACATTGTATGCAGGGAAAAATTCGAAACTAAAAATGTCATCCTAAAGCCAAGTTTCCGACAAGCAAATCAGGTGATCGTGTTCAAGAAAAGCAGCAGTTTTAAAGTCTTCAAGTTCGGTCCTTATACCACGAACATTTGGATAATACAGAGAAATTTCCGGTTGATTGAAGATCGAAAATTTTGCCAGTTTTTAAAAATTTTGATTAATGTACCGGGAGGTTAAAATTTGGAATCAGCGACAATATCGAGGTTGGCAGGCAATATTATTTTGAAAGAAGCTACATATCTTCTAGGCTGGCTATCTTTCGTAAATTTGACACAGTCAAAAATATGACGAATGTAGCCAAGCTTCTTGCAGATGTAGCGTTCCACTGTAGCCACAGAAGTACCATAAGCAAATCGCGAGACAAGAATCTAGAGAAGAGGTGCGACTATATGCATAGCGAGATCATCAGCGGTGTCGTTAACAGCACCGTGTAAATGAGACGTAGGTAGATTAGAAACAAAGAAGCAGTAGATGGGGCAATGCAAGCAGCATCAGCATTCTTTGTGGATACATCAAGATTAGGGACTGGTGAGGCTGGATTAGATGAATGCAGAGTCAAATTGTCAGGCTGTGATGGAGTATTCAGATGTAGCTGTTGCAGCAGCTGAGGAGGCACTAGATGAATTTCTTGTCGCTGTAGCTGTACATTTTCATGATGTGGAAGAGATAAAGGCAGAAGATGTTGCTGCTGTTGCAGATGTTGCTGTAATCAATTACGTGTAAGACGCATATCAGGTCTAAAGTCCGAATCCAAAATGGCTGGAGACAGAGAGTCCGCTCAGGAGGGACACAAAGAGTTATTCACAGAAGTCACCGAAGCCGCTTGATTGTTAGGCATAGCTGGCACTGCGGTCAACTTATGCTCTGCATCTGCCACTGAAGATAGTGAGTTTAGCTGTTTAGCGGCTGAATCGAGCCTACCGCACCAGGCATTGAATTCGGCCTGAATTGAAACCACCACCAGTTTCGCGGAGAGCAGTTGATCAACAAAGGAACCCATAGAATTGGGTTTGTGTTGACGACGAATGAACTGCTTCTGCATTACCCTTCCAATGCACTTCGCATGAAATATCTGCTCACAGAAGCCAGAGCTAACCACCATGGGTGTTCTATTCGAATTGTTTCAGCACTTCGAAGAAGTACGTGCGAGATTACAATCATAATAGTTGGGGCCATGTTACATTACAGTTGAGACTATGTGCATAGGAGAAAATTTCATTAGCTTTATTGAATATAGAATTGTTTTTGATTGCGCCACTATTAAAAATGAATAGTGCATACCTGAGTGATGCGACCACTTGCAAGGTGAGAGATTATTGATTATTTTATTTACTTTAGCTGAGGCAATTTCTGTGCTTTTCGATTTTTATTCAAGGATAAGGGCTTTTCATAGAAGAGTTGAATTGCGAACAGAACGGTAAGGGTAAAAGGTGATGGTAATTTAACATTTTGGTCCAATATTGCAACAAGAAATGCTAAAAATGCAAAGTTTTCCATTAAGAGCGCTCCATTTATCTTTTTAACTAAAACAAAAATGATTGAACATAATTTTTCTTGTAGATTAAAGTACAATTAATTTCATTATGTATGAAACACAAAATCAGTCAAATGACTACCCCGGAAGCGCTTGCAACTGTGGATTTGCTGTACCCAATTTTCGATGACTTTTCGGCACAGTGTCGACGATATTTCAGCAATTTGACGTTCGATATTGGAACTGATGGTCTCTAAAGTCTGCGGATGGTTGGCATAGACCAATGACTTGACGTAGTCTTAAAGAAAAAAAATCTAATGGGGTCATGTCACACAAGCGAGGCAACCAGTTGATAGGACCATTTCAAAAAATGATTCGATTCTCCAAATTTCGACTTCAATCGGTTGTTTAGCCATCTTGTTTCAATTTTATGCTGACCTGGCTATTTTCTTTTAATTTACGTGAAAAATAACTAGTTAACATGGTACTGTAGTGCTGACCCTTGACCGTAACTGGACTGCCAAGATCATTAAAAAAAGTACGGACCAAAGGCACCACCAGCATCAAAATCGCACCAAACGGTGATTTTTTACGGATGTAATGGAATTTCGTGCATTGCTTCGGGATGCTCACTCGACCAATTTCGGAAATTTTGCTTATTGACGGATCCGCTGAGCTAAAAATATGCTTCTTCGCTCAGTATGATTTTGCGGCTAAAATCAGGACCGGCATCGAGCCTGTTTAGTGACCATTCACTGAAATCACGCCGCTGTTAGTGAACTTGCGACTTTAGCTCTTGTGTCAGTGCGATTTTGTAGGCACGTTAGCCAGAATCCTTACGTGAAACTCGTTACAAACTGGTTTGAGCAGTGCCTTATTCCTGGGAACGGTTTTGGTTTCGCCTCACACTTTCACGTACGGCCGCGATATTCTTTTCACTTTGCGCACTTCTTTGTCTCACTGGCACGTCAACATTACGAAATGAAAATGCTGATTTAAATTTGATTCAAAACGTTCAATTGTTCGTTTATCTGGAGGATTATGACGACCGTAAATTCAACGGAATGCGCGTTAAGTTGATGTAACAGTACGCGAATTTTGATATTAAATTTACACTATCTCTAAACGTTGCTTAAGCATATCGTCGCTGTGAAATCAAACCGGCATATCTGCAAAAATTGAGTTTTTGAGTTTTTGGTATCAAAAAATTCCTTATTTTCTCCTCTATTTTTATGTCGCACCGGCATATCGTAAAGTTGAATAAAAACCCGTCTAATGGTGTTTTGCCGCTTTGCATTCACGTGGAAATAGCCCAAATGCGAAAACTTTAAAGCGCTCTAGTGAAGAATGTGTATTTTGCAGATATGCCGGTTTGATTTCACAGCGACGATATATCTATCCATGACTAAAAAAGCCAAATCTTTAACTGTTCAAACATTCAAAAAATTTACAAAAATCTTACATAACAAAGAAATTTCACGATGAAATTGCAGCGGCTTAAGTAGAAAACCCTATATATGTATGTGTGTACTTCGAGCATTAATTTTCTTGAATAGATATGACAGACTTTTCCAGCAGAAAAGTCTTTCACATACTCAAATGATCCAGATGTATTTTGTTTCCACAATAATTTTAAATAATATTCTATGCATCTAAACATTTTGCCGGTTTTACAATCTTAGGCATATTTTCTTCGTATGATTTGCACGAAAAATGTCTATTCAATGACAACAATATTTTTGATGGCACTGGCTCCAACTATCTCCCTTTGCAGATCTCTCATTTTCTGTTTCCAAGTGTGCGCGATTTCAAAAGCATTGGCTAATTTTAAGGTTTTTATTATTTTGATTTTTCTGTCACTCAACAATCTTTCTTAGATTTCACTGCTCCCATTCTGACAATTCGACGATAATTGCGAAGATGATTTGCTTTCATGCACGCTTTGGCAGAATAATTAAAGAACCGTTGAGCAACAAACGACAGTATAATTGTTAAAACTTAATTAGGAAGTTGAAAGTAATTTATGGATAAAATCATTGTGATCCTTGTCTCCATTTTGCTTTGTGTCTTCAGTCGGTTTTCGTTTTGCACAAGAACAATCAAAAAGTCTTTATAGCTTATGAGGCATGACTGGTAGGATCATAAAGTTTTAATTATATCAATGTGAAACGATGGCGATGTGGCTGAATACTTAAAGCTATTGCGGTAAATGCGGTTGATGTGCAAGCTAAGGTAAACTAGCATGCATACGTATCATATGATGCTTTGTACTTCTTGCGTGGGTGCTGCCGAATTTCATGCAGCCTCTTAGTTCGTCTTTGCGTCTTCGTCTAATGGCTTTTCTTTCAAAGTTTTGTAATTCCTTGGAAGATTTATACGCTACGTGCGTAGTTAGGTAAATGAAATGAGAAAAAATGATTATACCTATATACCCGAAGGACAAAGCCGATGTACATACATTTCCTGCTGAGAGAATAATTTGTCTATGGTATCTTTTAATAGCAAATATATAGAAACTGATGCCTGGGGTTTGTTTTTGATACAACAAACAGAGGAAACCTATAATATATCATAAATTCTATTTGATGGGAAATGCGATACAAATATTTTTTAAAATAATCACGATTTGAACGTCACGGTAACGGTTTTGTGTCTGTACTACATATTTTGTAGATTAGGAATTAAGTGCACTTTCTAAGGGAGCATGCTCATACTTGCCATTTTTCATATTACTTACATCCAGTTGATCATTATACTCTTGTACATAACCAACTCCTATAGCGTACACGAAGGAAGTAGAAAAAGGTCATTGAAAATGGTACCAGCGCAAAGTTTCTGGTTAAAGTCCTTTAGTCCGTCTATTAAAAGAGTTTCCTTCCGTTCGTTTTTCTGTTTTTGACATGAAAATGCTTTGCACACTGGCTACCGTATTGTTCGTTGTACAAGCTTTCATTTCGCTCAGATAACTTTTCTCTGCTTTAACATGGAGAGTCTCTGCTTTCTAGGATATCCGCGTCCTGTTGCTCGTCTGACTGTTATTGACTTTCATTGGAAGGGTTTTTTCGCTTAGCAATGTACAAGTAAAACAACTTTTATTTTCTTGGAAATGACGTGGTATCAGCACTCAGCTAACTGTAGAGACAGAAAACACAATCAAGTTTTGCTCATTTTATGGTTTGGCAACATAGTAATGACTGTGTCAGTTTCGAGATTGTGAAAATGCTTAGAAAATGGCTTACGCGAATAAGAGTACCTAATATTGCGAAAATATGTTGTTTACAAGCAACTGCAGTTCCTTCCGAGTTTATGTGTGATTTCGTAACGGGTTTATATAAATTTCAGACCCGCTCGAAACAAGAGTTAGAAGATATTGCTTCGAATAGGTAAGAAATAACTTCAAGAAAGAATACTGATGTTTGTCACTATGCTATGTTCTTCGTTTATCACTATTGTATTTTTCTATATTACATATATAGTTCGGTTTTTCTGTATCCAAGCATCTCCATATAATATTGTCTGTATGTATTTAGTCATCACTGTAGTACAGCTAAATTTAAACTGGGCTAACGTTACATGCTCATAATTGTCCATGCCTTCTTCACTCTACACTTTCCTTCACTTGAATCAATATGCACGGTTCTTTTACATCTAAGAATCTTACACGCAATAGTTATTCGTAGTACTTGGCAGACAATTGGTGTATTGGTATAAAGGAGAGTATAGTTACTGCGAACTTTATTATTATATTGTGTACTGTGTGACCATTTAGTGTACTCACTACTCATCCATATCGTCCAGATACATATATGCCAAGAGAAAAGTCCAAGCTCTGAAGGAACGTTCGTGTATACCCACTTTGAAAAAAATTGCATACAGAGATAAGTGTAGTGGAAACACCGAGTTTGCTTTATAGCAACAGCGATTTAATCAATGCAGTGACCTGGTACCCAAAGTGGATGCACCTTTTTTAATCAAGCGATTGAGTTCAATCGTGTTTTGCATTTCTGGGCAAAGTTTGAAGGAGCAAGGCAGCTTGGCTGTTAAAGCGAATTTTCATGAACTGCCTAGTTAGTTGCTCTTTGAAAAGCTTCTGTTTGAAAAACAGAACCATGTTCTCCAAAAGAAAAAAAACCGCCAGTTATTTGATGAAAGCAGGTAGACGTCACTTCCGGATCTAAGGCTTTGTTCAAGCCGTCCGCTGAGAAGACCACGGAGTATCCCCTTGTGCAGACATCTGGGTGCTAGCAGCTACTTCTGCTATAGAAGAGTACTTCGTTTCTTCTTCTGGAGTCGAATAGGGGCACTGGCACATCTCGATAGCTGGAGAGATCCCTCGCATGCGACCTCTTATAGAGCTAGGCCCAACATCGTCACTAGACCGTTCAGCCTAGCCAAATTACCGTTTTTCGTCATAATATTACATCAATAATAAACCAAATTCGAGCAAATGATACAATTTTACAGCTTTGGCGAAAATGTGAACAGCGAGTAGTGAATTCACACTCTTTTTGCTAAGGTTTACAAAAAGCTATTTATTATTCAGCTGATATGGCCATAAAAACCAAAAATGAGAAAATCAATGTGTAAAACAATTGTGATTCGTTATTTTAAACAGAACAATGTATAGATTTCCTATTATCAAAGTATTAATAATATACCACTTTTTAGAGTGTAGCTAACTTCTCGCAAACATCATCAGCCTTATGATTTTTACGTAGATCCACGTAGCAACATGAGGCTGTAGGCCTCATGTTATGGCTCTCAACTATCCAAAAAGTATTAGTAGTTCGAGTAAGCATCACTCTCCCATGCTTCTTCCAGACAAAATTTTTGTTCAAGATTGCGCCCTGGTATTTGACTTCATCTGAAGGTGTACCTTTCATATTTGGAAACATTTGAACTGCCAGCTTTCTTTTCATAGGGAACAAAACAAATTTTTCAACACACCACATTCAGATTTTTAATTACAGCTAGTGCGGCCACCTTGCTAGTATACGCTAGCCCATGAAGCCATTCTCATTGCAGGCTGTTAAGGTGGGAAACAAATAGCATATTTCAAACAAGCATTGATAAGAGCTCCTTGTAGTTATCTATTTCTCGCCTTCTTTCTCAACTAGCAGCTGGCTTCAGCTTTTGACAACAATAATGTTTGAGTTAACATGACATGTCAATACCGTCCGTATCATGAGTTTTCGCAAGTTCACACCGTTTTTTTTTTAAAGGACCGCAATCAAAGGCCTCTACTGTTTCTAGAAATGCCCCCATCGCTCACCATTAGAAATCGTTCCTTAATATAAATCACGACTTTCAACGCTAGTACACGTATTGCTTCTGGTTAAAGGGATAAAAATGAAGCGCCGTCATGCATATATGTCGTTAAATAGCTTTCTTTAGGCATTTAAGCATAAACGATGTTAGATCTGCTAAGTCATCTCGCCCAGTTTTGTATAAACTTTAACATTTTGCCATGGTGACGAAACATCCACCATAGCTGAGCATAATTTTAACATTTTCATTTGGTCTACCTTCAGGTGACTGATTCCTTTCCTAAGTAAAGCTGAACAGGTACCACCCAGGCTCAGTGATTGGAAATCCTTAAGGATATTATTCGTCCCAAAACTTTTACTGTTGTCCATAAATCTGATGTTAATAACAGAAAGTGTGGTTTGAGGATTGTGATAAAATATAGCGCCACACGCCATAATACATGGCGAAAAGTACATAGGAGCAGGCGCTATGCTTATAGCCCTCCACGCCATGTACTATAGTCCTCCACGCAATGCACTATAGTCCTCCACGCCATGCAGATGGCGTGGAGGGCTATAGTACATGGCGTGGAGGGCTATAAGCATAGCGTCCGCTCCTATGTACTATGGCGTGTGGCCAGGGGCGTGCACTTCATATAGGCACAAAAGCACTGCCTACCCTGCTGTTTTGCTTTTCTGTTTCGATATATTTATTTTACTAATATATCTATCTACAATCCAATTCTAAAATTTTGGTTCAAAATTGAAAAATGAATTGAAAATAATTACGTGTATCTGGCAACTACCTATATTTCATGCTCTAATTTCCTCATTTTCGATTTCGCAAGCATAGTCCAGCAAAATAAGAACAAAAAATATCCAAATATGAGCGTTGGAAGGCATGCAGCCTCACTGCCTTTACCTTACGCACACCTTCACATGAATTTCGTATCGATACACTACGCCCAACTGCTCTCAGCTACAACAGTATGTGTAAGATGTAGTACTATTTTATATGAGCCAAAAGCATGCCTGCCTTCATGAATTTCGGGAGAAATGATACCATCGCTGGTTCTTGGTTCATGCCATCGCTGCATGACATCAACGCTCGCTGTGCAAGGGGAAGTAATTTGCAGCTATGCAGCACAAGTGCACGACGGTGCTGACAAGTGAACAGCCACACTGCACAGGCAAAGTTTTCATTATGCGAGGGTGTTGCCAGCAGAAATACTTGTATAATATAAATCTATTTTTGATATAAAATGTAAGTGTTAGCTTTGCATATTAGTCAAGTGTTAGTATTATTTTTGTACATAGTCTCGTATAGGAAATTTTAAAAATTTTAGTTTCCTTGATTATAAATAAAAAAGTCGCCCACTTTTTCTCGAGATTTAGAATTTCGATAGGAAAATTCTACTTTAAGTACCAAAATTTGGGTAATGTTTGCCAATTTTTTAAAATGACAGCCATACCTTTAAAGTTTTGAGTAACATTGCTGTCTCATTAGTTCTTGAGTAGAGCGTATTTGCACTGCGTGACAACGGTTATAATATAATAAAAGTTATTATACATTGAGAAAATTAAATCAACAAATAAATGAAGTGTACTAAAACTCAGAGTTTTCAACATCAGTGTGTCGTTTGTGTGAAAGCGTATGCGCATCAAAGTTGATGGAGTTTAGGCTCTTAATCCTTTCATTCGGAAACAAATATCGAATTGTCTCAGCAGGCCAAATGACGCCAGAGTTAGATTTAACTAAAAAAAGGGAATGCTATTCATCAGTTTAATCACAAGTATGATGATAAATTTACTTGACTGAATGCCTGCAAACACACTAACCGTTTTTTTTTTGTTTACCGTGTATTATATTCGCCAGCACAAAAAATATGTGGAATGACACTGAATATGTAGATTTCTCAAAGACCGATAGACACTGAAGCAGACAGCAGATTATCCCCGAAATGTAAATATCGGGCAAGAAAATAAAATACATGGAAAATCGGTGTAGCTGCGGTACAGGCTAAGTAATACCATTAGTGCATAATAAATAAACGTTGGGCCGGGAAAATATAAAAAAAATAACACCAGAAGAAGCAGCAGGCAAAAATAGTGAAATTTCCTTTGTTAATTGAACTTCAAGTTAGACTAAGAATAACTTAGAATAACATAAATACAAATATTTAAAATTTAAAAAAACATTTTCAATAAAAAATATTTTGAATTAAATTCTAATTTTTCGTTTGACTGTTATGTTTACTTCTATGATTATGTGACTGCCTACCCGGTGTAAATTGTTTATGCACGCCACTGCGTGTGGCGCTATATTTTTTCAAAAATCGACTATGTACATGGCGCCAGAAGTCTAAAAATTATGGCGTCTGGCACTATGTGTTTTTTCAGTGCACCAAATGTAAATTCCACCAAATATAAATTCGAGTCAACATATTCACTATTGAATGTTCCTGCTCCAGAGTCAAAATTCACCGATCGAAGTACCGAAAATATCGCAGCCAGTACTTCAGTTCAAAATGAGTCAAATCATTAGGTTAAGCTGAGAATCTATGTAGAAAGTGAAATGATCAAAAGGCCAGGTGTGTTATGGAAATTAGCTTCAAAACATCCGTCGTATCAAATGTGTTTGCAATGGTCATATGAACGAAATTGAATTTTATACTCAATTGTAACCTGTGTTCTATATTTAGATAAAATTTCAGTCTAATCCCTCAAATATCTGTGTTTTATGCAAACATAAAATTTATCATAGGGATTCGTATTATGTAGACATAAACTCTAATGTCACTTGCTGACATTTATACGTTCCCTCACACAGTATGGCTACGAGTTATAAGCTAAAGTCTACATTGGCCATGAGCTCTGCCATATGCGATGGCAACGAATGTCAGTTTATGGCATGTCATCTGGTGCCTGGGCAACGGCATGTCATGCCATATCATTTTGAAAATGTCGCTCAGCAGTGAACATGTACGCGCTATATGGTGTTTGAAAGCACTGCAAAGGTTAGAGGAAGCAGAATATGAGAAAAGGCGTAAATTGAGGAAGAGGCGAACATATAATTCCATAAGCAATCTTTTTTTTGTATTCATTTAGTATTCGTAGCACTATTTCCCTCGACATCGCCATTTTGAAAATGAGCAACTGTCAGAATATGGCCATACTCATGGCCATTCAAATGTCTTGCCATATGGCTTGACATTTATGATATACCATCAAATATGGTATGCCATGTACCGTCTACATTTTCCATTTCCATGGCAAGTCGAATGTTATGCCATCTCCCATGGCCAATGTGGACGCGGCGTGGAGTGCCATGAGCCATGTTACATGGTTCATGGCACTATGTAATATAGCGTGTGGGGCCATAGTTTCTGCGCCATGTAATTATGACGCTGGGAGCCATACTGCATAGCTCAGGGCACTATGTACATCGCGTGTGGGACCATAAATGGTGCGCCATGTTACATAGGACCACGCGCCATGCAGATTCTGACATTAAGGTGCTGGGAGCCATATTGCATAGCTCAGAGTACTATGTGCATAGCGTATGGGGCCATAAATAATGCGCTATGTTACATGGCTCTGGGCGCCATTTGGATTTTTGCAGTGTGGAGCTCCCAATTCCGTGTTGCTGCATCTCATATTGCTAATCGAGCAGGCTTTTTTAGTGGCGCTATTCAGAGTGCTCAACCGAGATCCTATTGATTTTGGTTACTTTATCCTACCATTAGGACTAGCTCTGTCTACAAGAAGTTGATTAAAGTTAAAGTAATTAATGTTACTTGGTTTCTCTTCTCCACAACAGGTGCTGCATCCGTAGCTAAAGGGGTCATTAAGTAGCAGTGATTAGATGATTAGATCTGATCTAATTCGCACGATCCAATTAATGATCTAACTAAACCAGGTGAACATGTTAATATATAAATAACCATACTTAAGTTGGAGGTAACAAGACAAAAAAAGCCAATTGTTTAGAGTCATTAAACCCGCAAAAATCATAAAATCAAAGAGCCTGTCTCTTCTGATGCATCATTTCTCGAGAACCAACTGGTATGGAAAGATTAAGCATCACAACCTACCTGGTATCTAAAATATGTATTCAAAATTTTTAGGGCAGCATTATTCTATGTAGTAGGTGTAGTATTCATAACTGATCCTTTTTGGATCATTATTATTATCATTCTTTGGTATTTTGAGCTTGCAAAACTGTCTGCAAAGTGGTTTGGATCACTAGGCTTTATGACTATAAAATTCACGCATTTCCAATTTGAGGGGGAACACTCAAACGCATTAAAGTTTCTGCTGCATTTATCACAGATTTCCGCTGCTATTTGGCAATTTTAAGGCTCTGCATGTATTGAATGGTATAAAAATGTTCAATGACTTAATATAAACTAAAATCGATGTTGATATATTATTTTACCCTCCTTTGAAACAATTTAGAACCTACTTCGATGAAAGCTATTTATTTACTCATTCATCTCACTTGCTTTATATAGAAGACTTCGACGACTTATATATAAGACTTCGCCAATTACAGTGAGCGTTTTTACAGTACTTCCCAATTCGGGATTGGGAATATACCGTAATTCGTGAGCTTTCTCTGCGTGTTATTGTATTTGTGTGTGCACGATAATTCTGTGTACGTACACGTAGATTTTCATTATGGCGGCATTTGACTACTGCTGTTCACTTCGTTCGAGCATGTGCATGGACGCAGCTTTCCGATATGGCGGCTTCTGACCAACGCTGCTTGCTTCGTGTCAGCACGTCCGTGTAGTCAGATTTCCAATATGGCAGATTCTGACTTACCCTATTCACATCGTGCGAGCATGCTCGTGCGGAAGATTTCCCCTAGCGGCTTCTGCTGATTGGTGCTGATTTCGTAAGGGCGTTTCCATACAGGGAAATTCTTTACATGGCAACTTCTGAAAAACGCTGCTCATTTCGCAGGAGCGTGTACAAACGGGCACACTTCTAATATGTCGGCTTCTGGCGAGTGCAGTTCACTTCGTAGAAGCATATTCATGTAAGGGAATTCCAATGTGGTGGCTTCTGAAATTCACCGTTTACTTCGTTGAAGCGCGTGGAAACAGGGAAATTTGTTTTATTGATGCTTCTGGCGAGTGCTGTTCACTTAGTTGGTGCGTGTCTCGCGAATAGCGACGTCGCCACTTTATGCATGAGCGTTACACGAACCATTTGCGATGATGGTTATGTGGTGTAGACATTTGGCGGCAGCGCTGAACGTTCTGTCTATATTTTAGCGCTTTCGAGATATTCAATGATTTGTATTTTGATGTGTACTGGGAATATATGGAGAGTGCATATTTAAATATTGATTTTAGCATACTTCCACAAAAGATAGGTTTTTGAAATTTTGCAGATTTATGAAATAGAGTATGTAGTTTTTGAGTTCGGTGTTAATTCAAAAATGTAGATAGAAAGTTTGTGCAAATCAGGGCAGAGAGGGTGTTTGACTCAATTTCTGATTGATTATTGTGAGAGCAAATATATTTGGAAGATGCAAGCAAGCACATTTTGATAATTTTAAAATATATTCTTCAAAGTGTTTGCAGAAGCTGAGCAATTTAAAAATTGTGTTATGTTCGCAGGCATACAGCAGATCATTTTATGGTATGATATTTTGTTTCGAAGTTGAGTTCTAGCTTGGCAAGAAGCAATCACACAAAATGATATCTCTCAAATTTATGATAGATTTTAACTACAAATTGAATTGTATGAGAAAAAACAGTGCGGTTTTTCCATTTTTGATAACGTTTCATTCATTTGCACGTTTAATATTTTGTACTTTGTACCTTGTTCTCGTCTGCGTAAATTCAATAAACCATAAATATAAATGGCTGGATTGTAAAACACCAACCACAGTGGCGATATTACTCTCGTTCACGGTGGTTGTAATCAAAAGAAACCAGGTTAAAAATAGGGTAATTTTTAATCCTTCCCTTTTAAGTAATTTTAGAATGTATAGCATATAACACTTTGATTTGAAAGAGTCATCAGGTTAAACAAATAAACAATAGGCATGTTTTTTTGCTCCTCTATCCAGCAGAGAATAGAGTATACGCATTGGAAACACTAGTACAGAAATTATATTCCTCATTTGTAGTTCACGTGCTGAACTATAGAATGTGCTGATAGAAAAAAGAAAAGCTCATGAGAAGTTTTTTTTTTCGCTGTGAGGTGGCTTTGGGTTTTTCATGGTTATGTTGAATGTTTTGGAAATTAAAAAAGCCCTCATATTATTTAGAAAGTTAAAAGAAGTAATTTTCTGTTAGTTCTTTTTCTATTTGCAATCGATTGTGGTAGTGTATATTGGTTATTTTCTCCCCTTACTTTGAGCTGTTTTGCGTTACCTATGTCGGTCTTAGCGAATGCACTGCTGTTTTATACTTGATCGTTGTTTCGCGGCATAGTTATAGTCTGTTTTGTATCGCACTGGCTCACGATGTTAGGAGACTAGCACAATTTGGCTCAAGTTTATTTACTTGGAATATCAGCATACTTATTTATTTTATTGAACTCAAAATTTATACAAAAAACTCGCAACTCATCATAATGTATGAAAAAGCGTGTTTGTAAACTAAATATTAAGCTCTTAATTATACCGAACTAAAAGAATACCGAACTAACATTAAAAAATTCACTATTTTTCCGGGGACTAGTGCATTTACTCTATATAGAAACATGTACGGCTTCCATGCCTTCCTCCGGTTTTTATTGTCAAGCGACAACAAAAGTCTAATCATTTTCATAAATTTACACAACCATAATCGCAAATGGTCCATGTACTAACGGCCAGGGCTCACACTTTACTCAATTTGAAGTAGATTTAATTAATTTTTATTTTGAAAATGATAGCTACTTCCCAACTTCAGTTTCTTCGGATTCTACACCATTTTCGCTTCGAATTGAATCAAAGAGAGTATTTCTTTTTCATATTTTTTTGCTGCATCGAGGTTCGACAGCAACACTTTTCTAGTCTAATGCTGTTTCAATGCAAAGAACAACTTACTGCAAATCACTAACGCTAAACGTAACTCAAAAATAATGCTGTTTCGCAAAGAAATGCTGAAGATTGCAAATATAATTATGTTTTGTGTATAAAACTGATATTATGCTTTAATTGATTAATTAGAAGTTATTAAAACTTATAATTTGAGTTTTTGATGTTACTTTCCGTTATAGTAAAAATGATAACATCCGCCTACTTTATATGAAAAAATAAATAATGCTTTACATTAAGTGACCCCAATCGTTCATCTACTTAATTTCTTTCTACTTAAAATCTACTTCAATTTATTTTCAGCTTCTACTTCAAATGTTGTTCACGAAGTGTGAGCCCTGCTAACGGCAGCATAAAGTACCCAGGAAGCAATTTAGAAAGCGTTTCCTACAAACGATAGTTTATCGACAATCAACAGACATATCCCTCATACGAAACCGAGCTTGTTCGCAAATATATCAGCAAACAATAATTTTCCTTACGATTAGCGACAAATAATAATAATGCATGCCATATGTATGTACCCTATGGCCCATGCAACTCATTAAAAGGCAACATTACCTAGACATTTTCCCTAGATTGTTCATAATGTTACGATGTTTTATGTTCAACTTTGGCAGCCTTTATTGCTTTATTCTTCCAGTCTTTCAAATTCACTCTACTATGCGTAAATAATTTTAACTTATTTTCAAATCGCAAAAGCAAATTTATTTGAAATCGTTAAAACTATCGCTAATAATTCATAAAAGTGTCACTTTTAACGAGTATATAGGTCATATTTACTCGCTAAAACCGCATCTTCTTCAACTCATTAATGAATCGTTACAGGCCGCCTCCATTAGCAATTTCCCATGGCATAGCATTTTGAATTACTAATGGAGGCGGCCTATGGTATGCCTTATTTGATGGCATACCGTAAATGGTAGGCAATATGGTATGCCATTTGTTTGGCCATCTGCCTGGCAATATTTTTACAGTTCTTGATTTTCATGCTCCGTTTCCTATAAGAAAATGTAGGGATTCTGAATTCATAGGGATTTTAAGATCTCGTTGAGCAATACAAATAATCTACAGAATATGAAATTGTGGGAAATAACAAAAAAGTCGAATTTGATGCGGAATAGTGAAATTATGTACTTATTTTATTTAAAAGAGAATGACTTCTAAAGCATTCCCCTTTGTACCCTAGCAAATTACATAACAGTAACATTTTCTTTTTAAATTTCACCCGCTTATCCAAAAAGTGATTTATCCTGCATGTGAAGTATTCATCAGCAGCAGATTTTCTTCGCTCTGCACCTAAAATAACTTCTTAAGAGCATTTACCGCTTAGATACAGCGCGCGTCCTTTCCGCTTAGATGCATTTTCGGAATGATATTGCATTCCGATGCATACTGTTTGGTGGATGGCCACCAAACTGTTCGACGAAGTGAACAGCAGCCGCTAGAAGCCACGATTTTAGAAATTTCCCTTTTGGACACGCCCTATTGAAAACAAATCACAATCTATGTGTTAGTAAACCAGATCGCCGCTCAAATTTCTATGGTTACACGAGATCGGGATTTCAAACCGGTTTTAATCCGATCTTCGTGTAGCCATACAATTTGATCCGGCACACATACATATGAACGCTTCGTACAAAACCGGTATTCGCAAATCAAGCTCATGAGGAGCTTCCGTGCACGTACACAGTCTGCGCACACATACATGGAAATCGGGCGAAAGCTCATGAATTACGGTATATTCCCAATCCCGAATTGGGAAGTGCTGTAAAAACGCTCAGTGGTGAAGATTTACTATTTCCTGATTGAGCTTATTGAGCTTATACTTATTGTATAAGTAGCTGATTGAGCTTATACTTATTGAAAAGTCTCTTAATAATTATTCTAGGCAGCTTCTTCTTCGAATTATCAATAATTCCATTTTATTTCCATAGCTTTTTACTACCTTTTTGGTATTTTCAAGTCAGTTATGCCTAGTACTATACTCTTCGCGAAACGAATGCAAGGGTCAAATCCCATACAAAAAGAGCTTTTCAATTCGTCAGTAAAGCTCTTTTGTATGGGATTTGACCGTTGGATTCGTTTCGCGAAGAGTATAGTACTAGGCATTTGATCGAACCGTTTCTTACCGTTTTCGAGAAGTTAATAGATATTTTCCATGATCTCCTTGATTCATGCCATGATCTCATGTTTTCCTTTATTTCATTCTGACTGGTTAGTCCTGATAATACCTTCTATGATAATACCCTTGTTGCATGTTTCTCCCGCAGGGCGTAGAACTAGCTTTGACGCACGAAATTTCTACCTCGATGCCACACTAATCGCGCATGATAATTTAACAAGATAGGGCTTGGGTATTTATTTTAAGAATTGTATGTAGTTTGTTAGATTGTCGCATTGAAGCGGCAACTCTGATTTGGCCTGCAAAACCAAACTAAGTATGAATGAACTTTCCGGACTTGTGTAGCCGGGACGGGCTTAGACTGCGCGCAAATGTGATGGAAATATTTCAGAGTTATTTCCGAAATAGTTTCATTTTAGGTTGTAGCTTAAGAAGGGTCCACACTGACCGTGCGAAACCGTGACAGAAAGCATAGGTATATCCACCTCTTTGACAGTAACCGTAAGGTTTCAGTCGATTTAAAGGTACAAACCTACTAAATTATTTTCCATGACTTTTCTGCTGATCACCATAAAACCAGTTACAATAGAATTGTTTTTTAGGCAACACACACCACTATTTTCTATAATCCAGTTATTGGGAGGCAATTTCTGCTGGGATTCTTTTATTGGTGGTGCCAAATGTTAGTTATCTTTGTGTCCACCTATGTAGAATTACGAGCTTTTGTCAAATAGGCCATGTGGAACAACTGCTAGATGCCACCAGAGGCACCACAGGCGTAGGTGAAAAGAAGCCATTGCGGCTATGGCGTGAGATGTAATTTTTGCCCCGTGATCAATTGGGACAAGAAACTATCCTTACTTTGTGGCTGTAAAGACTTCCCTCGCGATTGCGTGCGATGCAAAGAGTACCTGCAGAGATTGGATTTGACGTCTTAATTATAATGGTGGATGAGATACTAGAAGAATGTAGCGTGATATCGATAACTTCAGTAGCATTCGTTCAAGTCTTGATGAACTAAAAAGTAAAATTTCTGCTTATTCAAAAATGTTGGAGTCTTTCGGAATGCAAAGCACACGGTAGTATTGGATGCAATCTTCACTAAAAAATTGATCCAAGAACTTTATCACAACTAATTTGAGAGTAAAGCCAGAAAGTAAGAAAGAGTAAGAAAGTACGTGAATTGCGATACAATTTGCGACATTTCCCCACTGATTGCGAGAAGTAAATAGCAATATCCAAGTCCAAGTTGAAAAAAGACAGAAAGTACCCCGTCAAGATAAGATACACCCATTTTATACGATCAGACACGTTTCTCATTCCCACTAGGCAATATACCTGTGCCAGGGGCCTGAAAGTACGTGATTTATTGATGGAAGAGATTGGCAGGGAGTGAAGGAATTACCATCAGCTAGCACGTAAAAAGAGATAAAACCAAAATAAGATCACTTTATCACATGCGAAAGTGAGAAAATATACTGTTAAACGACAAGTGAGAATGTGTATATCCGTGTTAGCTGATAGGTGAGAGTGTTGGCGTGCGTATAATCCCATCAAGAAACAGTAAGCGTAGCGAACATTCACTGGCAACAAACGAAATTCCCTGTATTGGGTTGCATAAAAGTGTCGGACATATTCCTTTTACTCGCTAAATGGTATCAAAAGTAGTATTCCGCACTAACTACCTTTTTGCTTACCATTTTAATACTAAGAAAATGTTTTGAGAAAATCAATATTGCATAAATCGCCATTCGTTAAAATAGTCTCTTTGGCAAAGCACATGTATATTGCCTAGTGGGAATGAGAAACGTATTTTATCGTAGCAGAGTTGCTCAGCGGGGTACTTTGTGCCTTTTTCCAACTTGGACTTGGATAATGCTATCTACTTCTCGCAATTATATTGCAATTCACGTACTTTCCGAGCTATATATAGTTCTTAAGCTATGCCTGTCATTTGCCACAGAGACTAATTTAACGAATGGCAATTTATGCAATTTGATTTTCAGAAAACCTATTCTGATTATAAAAATGGTAGGTGATAAGATAGCTAACGCGGAATACTACTTTCGATATCATTTGGCGAGTAAAAGGAATATCTTCGACACTTTTATGCAATCCACTACAGAGAATTTCGTTTGTTGCCAGCGAATGTTCGCTGTGCTTACTGTTTCTTGATGGGATTATACGCATGCCAACACACTCTCACCTATCAGCTAACACGGATATATACATTCAAACCTGTCGTTTGAGA
Organism: Nemotelus nigrinus; assembly: GCA_947369275.1. Lineage (NCBI taxonomy): Eukaryota > Metazoa > Arthropoda > Insecta > Diptera > Stratiomyidae > Nemotelus > Nemotelus nigrinus. The sequence goes on from OX376372.1 coordinate 167,964,194, forward strand.
GTATGCTTTTCTCACTCTTGCATATGATAAAGTGAACTTATTTTGGTTTTGGTTCTTCTTAGCTGCCAGCTGATGGTAAATCCGTCACTCCCTGCCATTCTCTTCCATCAAGCAAATATCGCACAATACCGTTCTTTCCATGCTGTTTATTAATTCTTATGCTATGCCTTAGAGGCAAGCAAAGATATCGCAAACGCATTTGTTGGCATTCTTTCCAAGGAAAGGATGAAGTTTCCATTTCAGATACTGTGAAAATACTGAAAACGCTGAACCTTTTTTCAACGTTAATCTGAGTGCAGTTTTTTATTCGTGCTTGGAAGTGGCGAATAAAGCGTTAATATGTATTACAGGAAACAATAATGCTGCCTGTTGATGCAGAATTTTAAGTATCAGCATCTTACTTTCGGCTAAAAAAGTTTTCCACGTGTAAACACTGTGTTCCACATTACAAAATACAATGTAGAAATTTCCATTAGCAGAACATTACATTCGAATGGCTATCCAGCGCATGAGAAGCTCATTTCTATTGTTGTTTCATCCAGATCGTCCCAGCCGCGTCAGTGTCATTGATGCTTTACAAAATGGAAAACAATTTGCTCGGTTGGTCATGCGAATGCTTTGCTTTAGTTTAGTGCCATTGTTCCCTAGCCGAGTTGGGGCAGCACGGGAGCCATTGCTCATCCCGTCCAGCCTGAAAACGGTTTCATTTTCGAATCCTTTCATTGCTGCTTAGCTTTGTGTGCGCTTTGTCCCATCATTATTCACTTCCCTGTCCGGCCATTTCCTTAACCCTTCACGTTCGTCGCACTACCCTTTGCCCACTCGTTCCATTTTAATGATTGAGATTACTCTTGTGCAACACGTTGTGGTTATATTTCGAGTCCTTTAATAAAGTCCTTTATTTTCCGCGTCATACATCTCTCCGCGGAAACGAATGGCAGTTTACTCGACACACACATGCAACCTGCTCTTGTTTTGTTGCGAAACCGCTTGATAGTGTCGTTAACCTCTTTAATGTGACCACACCATGTGTATGTCATTTGTGCTGTTCATTCGCACTTTATAGCAGTGACGAACGATACGCGTGGATGGCGATGGAAGGCACAAATGCCGGAGAAAGCTTGTGCCTTTTATTAATTCGGAGCACCTTTCGTCCTAATGAAATTCGAAATTTTACATCTGAGAGAAGCTGATGCAGAATGACATTCACCTTCACCCACAGATAAAGCTTACGCCCACTATGTATATGTTAATTAGATAATGCAGACGACAGAGAATGATGAAGTTGTGCGTAGATATGCATGGTGATGGTTATAATCTGTTTATTGCTAACAATGTTAAAATATTCATATATGAAGGCGTTTATCATATTCGCAGGATTTAATTTTCAGAAGCCGACAAATGAAATTTCCCAGGATATGGGTTGAAGGCTGGAATTAGATGAAAGTCTACATTTTAAGTAAAATATTGGAACGTATGCCAGTAAAGTAAAATAGTATTTAGGTTAATATTGTAGCGCAATTCTCAAATTACAAGTGAAAGTGGGCAATAGGTAAATCAGTGGGCAATACAACTGAAAGCATTACCGATTTCTAATCTATTAAAATATTTATTCCATATATACTTTCAACAAAAAACAACTTCCTCACAATATTGAAGCAATCATTCTTCTACCTGTCTGCTCTTGTTCACGATTCTGTCGACAAGCCTTGAAAAATTCGCCAAGCGAATCACTTTTAAAGAACCATTCCACGGGCAGTAGATTAATAATTCATCCAACGTTGAAATTGTTTCCAAAAACTGAAACGAGTCCTTGCTGCAGGGTTTCATCAGCTGTTGAAACACCTCAGCAACACACGCATGAAATGGAAGCAAGAAAATTGATTTTGCTGCCTTCCAGGGTTGGATTCACTTCGTACTAAAGCATTTTCGTAGGAATGCGGGTTTAACCGTTACTATATCTTCTAGCGAGCAATGACAACTCAGTCATGATTTTCGAAAATTTTCCAATATGTTTTGTATACATGGACATTTTACTAACTCGGAATGAATCAGGAAAAATTGTAGATAGCTTTCTAACGGCGGTTTTTAAAGTAAAGTCGGGGTTTAAGAAGAAATGTCATTAAAACATATTTGAGTAGAATAACTGATTTAGTGGTTTCGTCGGAATTATCTGATTTTAGCTACACAACTCATTTAATTCTACAACTTTAATCCTGCTAAATTAAATGAGAATCCAGCACAGACAGAAAACAATTACATTTTGTTCCACACTGGTTCGACGGCGGAGTGTGGAAACATAGTCAACTATAATATCCATTAATATTCGTTGAGAAATTCATTAAATTTCGTCCTAGTCTTGAATGCCGCCGTTCTAGCCATAAAATGCAAGTCATTTTGAACAGACACGTTGGTTTCGTTTCAGCACAGGTGCTCAAGCTAATTATGAAAATTTGAAATTCAACACTTAAACCCTTTATTGGATTTTTAAAATGAAAAGTAATTTGATATCAACGAAAATAATAGAAATTTCTAGAGCTATCTGTCACAGCTTTCACTAATTCATGATTTAATTGTCTTTTGCAGAAATGAATTCGACGTTCACGCTGAGCGGTGACCATGGGTCTCAAGTCGAAGAGGACATTTTGTATCAGAAAGGAGTTTCTTTTAGTGCGAAATTGGAAGGTCCACCATCGTTGGTGGATCAAAGTCAGGATGACGAAGAAAACGAAGGGGAAGATTTACGTCCAGGGATTGAAGACAATAAGGATGGATCGCCATCCGAACTAAATTTTGATAAAAATTTGCTGCATCATCAGATTCAGAATATTAGAAATGGATCGACTGGACGAAGAACTGGCCTAGACATCGATGTGATGAGTATATCGACAGAGCCCACGACGATAGTGTATAGCAGTGGAAACGATGACAACTTTTATGCGAAACAGGATATGTCTATCTACGATGACGTAAATAATAATCGACTAAATATCAGACCATATCGACCTAATACATATCAAAATACGGTTGAGGAACAAACTACCGTAACAAATCCAGATTCACATTTTACTACTACGATCAGCCTATCACTTTCGCCTTCTGGAACATCTTCAGCACGGAATACGACCGAATCCATCATAACAACGTCACCGTGAGTATAGTTTGAATCAAAATTATTTACTGATATAATTTGTGGCACATCCAAAAACTAATGGTTTAAAGTTTTCTTGGTTTCATTCTTTTGCAATATATTTTCAAAGTCGTGGCTCAATCTAAAAAAAAACTAAATAGACTGATTTTCCGAGAAAAAGAAAGGAAATTTGTAGATTTAGTTTCAGATTTTATGAAAATGAACTGTTTGCAAAATCACTTTTTCAAAGCAGAATTGATAATCATAATTGATGACATCAGATAGTGAAAATGTGTTATATGTTAGATTGAGTCATTTGTGGTGGAAAATTATTAAACTCTCAGAGGGTATTGTTCCTACTCTATAGCCAGCCTCACTTAAGCATTTTATAACTGACACATGTGATTTTTGATTTTGATGTATGTAATTTGAAACCAATTTGTCCAGTTATCGATTCCCTTACGTAAATTCAGCACTGCAAAACAGTAAACAATTTGTTGATTATGTAGGTATGTGTTTTTACTAATGTTCGAAGAAGAACATTAGTATTAAAATCACTTTGGCCATAAATTCATACTTCTAAATATATATATATATAAATATATATATATATATATATATATATATATATATATATATATATATATATATATATATATATATATATATATATATATATATATATATATATATATTTATATATATATATATATATATAAATATATATATATATATATATATATATATATATATATATATATATATATATATATATATATATATATATATTTATATATATATATATATATATATATATATATATATATATATATATATATATTTATATATATATATATATATATATATATATATATATATATATATATATATATATATATATATATTTATATATATATATATATATATATATATATATATATATATATATATATATATATATATATATATATCATCACAAAATTTCAGTGAAAAAATCTCAGGAACGCGCCATGCGATTGAACTGAAATTTTCAGGACTCATTGGTGTATATGCAGAATAGTGCCAGGTCCCACAAAAACTTAATAATCTTTAACCCTTTGGCGCCGGCGGCCATTTTAGTGATATTTTTAATACACCTATTATTCCGTACACAAATAATTTTTGCAAAAATTAAGTTGACGAAATAAATTTCGAACGTGTTTTACATGTGAATCGTATAATGTTTTGGAATTTTTTAACACCATGTGTGCGCTGGGTGCTTAAAAAGAGAACGGGAAAACTGGAAAATTATTAAATTGCGATAACTTTTGACAAAGCTACTCAATCAATTCGAAATTTTCAGGTCATATTGGTATTATTTAGTTGTAGATTTGTGTAATGAGCGTGCAGGTAACCCTGTAGCTAGGGCAGGCACTGAAGGTGAAAACCTCCAAATCATCGTCTCTCTTGAACAAATACCGCTTCTTCAAAAAGACGCCACTCATATGTAAATCTTATGCTTTGTTTACATACACAAAAAAAAAATTTGATATGGTATAACGGGCACGCCTGGTAACCCTTGCCCAATTTACCTATATTTTTAGCATCAAAAATTTCTGTTCACGGAAACTCACGATCCGATCAGCAGAATTAATTGAAATTTGCAGAATGTATTGGTCTTAGATAGGACCAAGTCTGACAGAAGTGATTTTGAAATGCAAACGATTCTTTGCCAGTGGTGCCAACTTGAAAAATCACTAAAAAAAGATAACTGCTTTTAGCCCTCTAAATTCTGATTTAATCTTTTGATTTTGACGAAATTCATACAATAGCTGGACCTTACTTCAAACCACGTTTGGTAGAAATTCGGTTGAAAAATTCGGTTGGGGCTGCCAGCTATGATAATTTTGGTGTCTTAAATTTGAAAAAATAAAAATTTGGAAGTGAAAACATTCAAACCATAAAACCAATCTGTATACAAATCTTATGCTTTATCTACACGTTCAAAGTCAAACTTTGGAAATTTCATGTCGGACAAGAACGGTAACCCTTTCTCATTTAACCTATATTTTTAGCATAAAAAACTTCTGTTCACGGTAGTGATGGGCAGCACCTGTGCGTGCTTAGCACAGTGTGCTAGCACACTTCGGTGTGCTGTGCGAGTGCGGCACTTCATAAGTGTGTCGGCAGCACACTGACACACTGACACAGTGCCGACACACTGACACAGTGCCGACACACTAGCACAGTGACGACACACTAGCACAGTGCCGGCACACTGACACAGTGCCGACACATTAGCACAGTGGCGACACACTGACACTGCCGGCACACTGACACTGCCGACACACTGACACAGGGCCGACACACTGACACAGGGCCGACACACTGACACAGTGCCGACACACTGACACTGCCGGCACACTTGTACTGGCAGGCACACTCCACGGGAACGAATGCTGTACGAGTGGCGTTGATTTTGCCCATTAATATGATGTGCTTCGGTAACAAGGCGTTGTTTGCATTGCAGAATGTGTACACATTTTGCGGTTTCGAAAGCATTAGCTATTGAATGCATTAGCTGATGAATGAGATAATTAGGGAACGAAAAAAGGCAGATAAGATTTGTTATTCGTATATTTTCTGGGTGAAAGTTTTGATTTTGAGTACACTACCGATGATTTGTCTTTTTCTAAATGCTGCGGACGTCTTCAAACGGGATGAAAGTTTAAACACAGATCCAAATACGTTTACTTGCGGTACATATGAAAGAAATGCTTTCACGTTGAAAATATTTGTGGAAAATAGGTTTTGAGCAGATAGAAGGGTTTTGTCGTAACATGCAACGATAAAATGATCTGCTGCAGATAGAAGGTTTATGGTAAGTAGTGCTATGTTTTTAAATATTCAAATATTAAAGGAGTTTTTAGGGCAAAAGTAGCTGAAATCGGCCAATTTTGGGTTAGAGTGATTTCGGACATAACGGGCCAAAACCTATTGCTGTGATACAAACATTTCGGTTTTGTAGGGGAGTAAGGGGTTTTTTGGGCATAGTTTGGCAAAAATTGTCTTTACGGCGCTTTCGATGATTGAACGTGGTCGGGGAGTACAATAGTGATATTATAAGGACGAAAAAAATGTTTGATAGGGGAAATTGGGCAAAACCGTCAAATTTTCCCAAATTTTTTTTTTGGTCTAGCATGAATTCGGGGACTTTTCTGAGTTGTTTCGAGCGAAATTTCCATACTAGTTTGGGGAAAAGCGGCCTAGTTTCGAAGATACGGCAAAAGTAGCTGAAATCGGCCAATTTTGGGTTAGAGTGGTTTCGGACATAACGGGCCAAGACCTATTGCTGTGATACAAACATTTCGGTTTTGTAGGGGAGTAAGGGGTTTTTTGGTCATAGTTTGTTAAAAACTGCCTTTACGGCGCGTTCGATGATTGAACGTGGTCGGGGAGTACAATAGTGATATTTTAAGGACGAAAAAAATTTTTGTTAGGGGAAATTGGGCAAAACCGTCAAATTTTCCCAAAAACATTTTTTTGTCCAGCACAGCCGGAGAAGCTAACTATCAAACCAAAGAGGATCTGAACCTTTTCCTACTTAGCACTTTTAGTGCTACTTTCAGTTTTTCCAGACAGTTTTCCGGCGGATTTCATGTTGCCGTATCTTCGAAACTAGACCACTTTTTCCCAGGCTTGTACGGAAATTTCGCCCGAAACTACTCAAAAAGGTCCCCGAATTCATGCTGGACAAAAAAAAAATTTTTGGGAAAATTGGACGGTTTTGCCCAATTTTCCCTATCAAACATTTTTTCGTTTTTAAAATATCACTACTGTATTCTCCGACCACTTTCAATCATCGAAACCGTGGTAACGGCAGTTTTTGCCAAACTATGGCCAAAAAACCCCTTACTCCCCTACAAAACCGAAATGTTTGTATCACAGCAATAGGTCTTGGCCCGTTATGTCCGAAATCACTCTAACCCAAAATTGGCCGATTTCAGCTACTTTTGCCCTAAAAACTCCTTTAATATTTGAATATTTAAAAACATAGCACTACTTACCATAAACCTTCTATCTGCAGCAGATCATTTTATCGTTGCATGTTACGACAAAACCCTTCTATCTGCTCAAAACCTATTTTCCACAAATATTTTCAACGTGAAAGCATTTCTTTCATACGTACCGCAAGTAAACGTATTTGTATCTGTGTTTAAACTTTCATCCCGTTTGAAGACGTCCGCAGCATTTAGAAAAAGACAAATCATCGGTAGTGTACTCAAAATCAAAACTTTCACCCAGAAAATATACGAATAACAAATCTTATCTGCCTTTTTTCGTTCCCTAATTATCTCATTCATCAGCTAATGCATTCAATAGCTAATGCTTTCGAAACCACAAAATGTGTACACATTCTGCAATGCAAACAACGCCTTGTTACCGAAGCACATCATATTAATGGGCAAAATCAACGCCACTCGTACAGCATTCGTTCCCGTGGAGTGTGCCTGCCAGTACAAGTGTGCCGGCAGTGTCAGTGTGCCGGCAGTGTCAGTGTGTCGGCACTGTGTCAGTGTGTCGGCCCTGTGTCAGTGTGTCGGCAGTGTCAGTGTGTCGGCAGTGTTAGTGTGCCGGCAGTGTCAGTGTGTCGCCACTGTGCTAATGTGTCGGCACTGTGTCAGTTTGCCGGCACTGTGCTAGTGTGTCGTCACTGTGTCAGTGTGTCGGCACTGTGTCAGTGTGTCGGCACTGTGTCAATGTGCGGCACTGTGTCAGTGCTGGGAGCACAGTGCTAGCACACTTAAGTGTGGTGTGCGAAGTGTGCTAGCACAGTAAAGTGTGCTGGTTTTACCCATCACTAGTTCACGGGAACTTACGAACCAATAATCAGATACAATTGAAATTTGCAGAATGCATTGGACTTAAGTAGGACCAGGTCTGATAGAAGCGATTTTGAATTGTAGGCAACTCTGTGCCAGTGGTGCCATCTTGAAAAATTACCAAGAAAAAAACTGCTTTTTGCCCTATGAAATGTGAATAAGTTACCAGATTTTCATGAAATTGACACAGTAGCTGAACCTTGATTTAAACTCTGCTTGATAGAAATTTGGTTGAAAATTTCGATTTTTTGTGTCTTTGGTTTTGAAAATTTTTGTGTCTTTGGTTTTGAAAATTCCCTCAGGAAAATAAAACTTTTTGCCCTAGAACTTCCAGTGCAGTCATGAAATCAATACGAATTTCATACAATTAATGGAACCTATTATAAACATTATTCAGGCCAAATTTGGTTGAAAAGCCACGTTAGAGTTGCCAGCTATTGTTGGTTTTGTGTTTAATTACAATATCTTTATTAAGCGGTTTTATCGCAGAGTTTTCAATTGGTGGTCAAACAGCAAATATTAAGCTTTCGATTATTAGAAAAAAGTCGCTGCAGGTAACCCTAATTTTCTTTATACTCCTATGACTTCGAATGTAATATAACAACGTGAAGCAGATGTGATATATTCTTGACTTTGATACTGGCGAAAGGTTGCCAGCACCAGTTGGTTGTGCTACTTTTGTATCAATAAATGCTTACAGTTAGCATTCATACCGGAAACATTTACAATGAAAATAAATAACCGATGTTTCAATTCCTAAAGTTCTGCAAGTTTTTCGGATCGCAGCCCAAACACCAACTTCAGTTACAGTGCTGCAGGCACTGAGCATTTTCTTCATTGATGTTATATGAGATGCTGCTTTCAAAATTTTGTGAAATATGCAACTGAAAACGAATATAATTAACCCGTGTTTTGCTCTCATAAACGTTGAAATTCATGACAGTGGTAATATCTGAAACCTTCCACCATATGAGTTATAATGAATTCTTGAGACCAAAGTAAAACGTGGCATTTGAAACAATTTGGCCGTAATAAGCAGCTCATGTGGTGGAATATGCACTCAAAACCTGCACGATTCTTTTACTGTTCTTCGAACATTAGTGTTTCTAGCGGTTCAGGTGCGCTAGAGTTTTTTTTTCAAATTAAACTGATCCTTTAAAACAAACTTTTAGTTCTCTTTCTGATTCAACGGGTATTTCGATATCATAGATACGTTTTTGCTATTTTGGAGTTCAAGTGAATTTATATGAATCCGATAAATTCAAAGCGAATCTTATTACAATCGTTTTCATCCAATGATATCATCGAAAGTTACAGGGATTAATCTTTGTCTGGGGTTGCCATCCGAAAAATTTCCATAACTCGGAAAATTTAAATATCGGTTGCTTATTTTATTGCAAATGATTTGCTTATGAATACAAAATGGAAGCATCTGTTGGTGCAATATTTACGAAATTGTCTGGTGCTGGCAATCTTGTGCAATCTAGCATCATAGCTGCTTCACGTTGTGTTAAACCCACCCTATGAATTTCGTTTCGATTGAATGGCTGCGCTGTAAGTTATAGGAGTGAATTTAATTTTAAGGTGTCCACCGTCCAAACTTTTTAAATTTTCGAAACGTAAATATTTGTTGTTAATTGTCATTGCAGGATCATTCCCATTTGGAAATTTTACGACAACATTGCTCGATAAAGAAATGTAAATAAATTACAAAATTCATCATATCTGGCGATTCACGATTTTTTAACGAAATTCCTACAAAATTAGAAACGCAACAAGATCCACTTATCACATGAATTTCGTTTTGATTTCGTAATTGCATCAGAAGTTATAGGGAAAAAACCTTACAATACTTAGGAGACAAAAATTGCCATAGCTGGTGCCTCTATACTAATTTTTCAACCAAATTTCTATGAAATCTATCTTAGAAAAAGGTGAACCCACTGCGTGAATTTAGTTAAAATCTGGTGGCTAGATCGGAAGCTATAGGCCAAAAACCAGTTTTTTTTTGTCAGCGATTTTTCCAAATGGCTTCACTGCCACAGTGTTGCCCATATTTCAAAACCACTTCTGTCAGACCTGGTCCCAGCTAATACCAACATGTCCTGCAAATTTCATATTGATGACATTATCCGATCGTTAGTTCTCGTAAACAGAAGTTTTCAGTGCTGAAAATAGAGGTAATTTGATCAGGGGTTGCCGTTCTTGTTTACCGCGGGATTTTGAAAATTTTTATTTGATTTGGTGGATAAAAGTCAATATATATAAAAAAATTGAATTTATTTTCAAAAATCAAAAATTTTTCACGAAGGTCGATGATTTGAAGGATTTTTGTTCAGGATCCTGCTGTAGGTACAGAGTTGCCCGCACAGTCTTGAAAGTCCATGTGTGTTAAATTCTAGTCTACATCAATACGCTCTGAAAATTTCATGATGACCCACTGTTTTTTTTAGAAATTATGACAAGTCGAAATTTGAAAAAAAAAATCCTTGCCTACTTTTAGGCACTCACCGCCTACACAAGGCTCAAAATGTCCAATTTTTTATCATAAGTAAACTAAAAGCACAATAATTTTTAATTTTTTATCCATTTTGTTAAGAAAAATTTAACCTGCTTGGAAATATAAGAGTACCTGAAAATTTACTAAAATGCCCGCCGCCGCCAAAAGGTTTAAGATATCTAAATTCTAGCAAGTCATGAGCCTTTTTAATTTAAATTAGTTAAAACAGCACCTGTAACTAAATTAAATCACAAATCAACTTCTTCTAAGTTAAATTGTACATATCACAAGATTTTTGTCCATTTATCAAATTGGGGAAGAAAATTTTTAGTTTTTTTGTGATATTATTTGGTAGGCGAAAGTTTATATTAATGCTTTGGAAAGATTAGTATTAAATTTGGGCTCGGAAATAGTCAAAGAGCAACGTTTGTCAAAATTATTAAATATTTTGCAGCACTTGTTAAATGGCTTTCTGTCTCCATACACAGTTTGATGTTGATGCTCATTCAAAAGACGTGTATGCCTGATCCGTCTTTCTGAATTGTTGAGAGTGATCTTATTGGACAAAGCTTCAATCTTGATCTGGCCCCTAACAACGTCAAAAACGAAACAAGAACAAGATACGGCCTTTCTTGACGGTAAGATTGTATGATATAGAAGAATAAGCCTGTATTCATATGATGATCGGCTTTCAAAATCGTGTGGATTGTTGTAAATCTGCAACGCAAAATGCCAAAATTTCTTTTGGAGAGACTCGAACCTATCACTATCAATGTCAAAAGTAGGATTCCAGACAATGCAGATAACAGGCGAAGTAAGATAATGTACAGAGATTTGCTCACCCACATATTCTTGAGCTTCTTCGCAAGCCTCTTTGTGTATCCCAGCTGCTTGTTAATTTTACTTAAGACTTGATCATATTGTAGATGAGAACATAGCTCTTTGACGAAAATGACACCGTTATCTGTGGCACTATCAACATTGTTCAGTACATTATTATTGAGTAAGCAGTTGAAATTCAAAGTAGTGGTTTTGGGCGAAAAATTTATAGCATGACCTTTGTTGACGTTAATAGATAGTTTATTTTATTCACAACATTTTTCAAGGGATAAAAGTTTGGATTGAAGGAACTCCGAGCCACATTTCGACTGAATGATGTAATAGATCCTCAGATGATCCGCATAAAAGAGGTGCGGAATGTTAGATAAAACCTCTAATAAATCCGAAATGAACTGATTGAACAGGAGAGGTTCTAGATGGCTGTTTTGTGGAACTCAACAATTTTCGATAACAAGCCTTGAAATTTCACACATTGATTTCGGTATTGCAGATAGGAATCCAACCAGTTTAGCGTGTTTCCCGATATGCTGAACTTCTATCATTTGAATTTTAGTCAAAAGCTTTGCTAATGTCGGTTTAAAAGGTATAAGTTTGGTGTCCTCTTTCCTTATTGCGAAGAATATCTGAGTTAGGTATCATGATATTGGTATAAGTTTATCTGCCTTTTCTAAAACCATGTTGTTGCTCGTTCAGGGGAGGTTGTATTAGTGTTGTGAGTTTGTCGTATCGATTCCCCTGTAATTTTCAATCGAGCACTTTTCACCAATTTTGTAAATCGGTAATAGAAGGGAAGTTTAGAGTGAACATTTGTTCTTAAGTACATAAAAAACGAAAGCAATTTCAATATTGTAAGCAGAGTAAACATATTGCCGCGTTTACACACATGGCGAATGTTGTCGAGCGGAGTGTGTAAACGGTCACCTTGTCTATTCTCGCCTGTTTTTTTCACATGCGAAAACATGGAGGGAAGTAATTTGCCAAGTTTCTCGGCGAAACGTTCGCCATATGTGTAAACGCGGCATAATACTTCCTTTTTAGAAGGAAAACCTTACGACAGTTGACAGATTTTTCACACGCGACGAAGCAACTGAGTAAATATCCTTTCGATGGGTGAGCAGTTCCTTTCAATGAGGTTTTATGGTTTTATTGTCATGTGACGAGCCCTTTTCTCTTTAACCGGAAATATCTATGATGGAGGATCAAAGTAGATAGGCCGCTTGAACACATGTTCAAAGAGCGTTTATACATAGGGACGAACGTCTCGTGAGGGCATACGGTAAAACATTCGACAAGGCTCAGCAAGACATAGGGTGAATTGTTTACTTACGTTATTGCACCATGCAACACGCACCATGTACCTTTCGACAGTTGTGAGCTGTTTTGTTCAGTTCAGTGAACGATGGCTGAAAGCCTCTACAGACGACGAACATGGTTTACAACTTGGTGCGAAAACTTGTTTTAAAACTTCGATACAGACGTTCGCACCAAATGCCGTACATTGCGCATCAGTTTGCACTGAATTTCAATGTTCGCGCACATGTTTGGGAACCTGAGATAAGGGTAAGTGTTTACCTGCTTACAACAACAATTGCATGTGTTCGCTCGGCAACTTGTACACCATGTTCGTCGTCTGCAGAGGCTCTGAGGTAGAGGTTGTGGCTATTGTAACTGCCTGGAGTGCGTTGAGTTATTTCAATCCTGGCTACCCAAGGACATGTTTAAGACAAACAAGAGCCGACGAGCAAGCCATTTACACACGCGTGCTTGTCATGAAAAAAAACAGCCGAGAATAGACAAGGAGACCATTTACACACTCACCTCGTCAACATTTGCCATTCCTCGGCGAGAATGTAAACGCGGCATGATACAAAACGTACTGCGGCGCTGACGAACTCGTAATTGACCACATATATAAGTGTTATATTTGGTGTTCAATAAAGTTTCTACTGATAGATTAGTGCGTTTAATTTGAAATTATAATATCACTCGATTATATATTCTCCTTCATTATCTACAATCTTTTCTCACCTTTGTGGTAATTGTTGATTTCCATCGTAATAAAATTTCTTATCTTTTGAATGATCAAATGTAATCAAGTTGATTTGGACATCATCTTTGTTTGGAAGTGATTTTCAAGTTAAAAATTACTGCAAGCTTCTGAACAAATCAAAATTCTTTGGAACAATATCTGAAAAAATGCTAGATGAAGCATAATTTCCCAACCTAATTCTTTTATATTTTCGAGGGTGATTTTGGCAGTGTGTGGTCGGGCGTTGCCGTGATGAAAAAAAAAACATTTCTCTTGTTTATTAAAAAAGAGTATTTTTAATCAATTCTCAATTCAAAGTACTGAGTTGACGGGAATATACATCCGCTGCCATAGTTTCAAAATAGACAACTCCTGACATATCGCAACAATAAGATAAAAAAATCTTTCGTGGGCGTAGTCTTGCTGTGGCAGTTGGTTCTGGAGTCTGATTCGCATCTACTCATTGTCTTTTCTGCAGGACATTATTGTAGACTATCTACTTCTCGTCTCTTTCTACAATAAAATTGAGAAAAGACGCCATTTCATTGTGACGTAACAGATGGGAGATTTGATGTTGATAACTGATGTGGGACCTATTTTCAAAGCTTGGATACTTTTGGTATCTGCACCAAATACCGATAAATGGTTCCATTGCAATTATATCCACGAATAAATTTGGTTCTACTTTCGCAAGTTTTGTTAGCGCCGTGTTGTCGAATTCAGTTTGGCGTCTTGAGTGAGGTGCATCTTCTGCTGTAGAGCATCCATCTCGAAATTTTCTAAACTACTCTTGTGCAGTTCTTACATTTATATTAGGCGTGTTTTTTTGCTACCCCTATCTATAATTGAACAATGCTAACCAGTGCAGACGCATTAGAAATAACAATCCATAACATGAGTTGTTGTTGTTGTTTCCAATGCGTCTGCACAGGTTAGCATTGTTCTGTTGTGGATAAAGGGAGCAAAAAAACGGGCCTGTTGTTGCTGGAGCTCATCATTAACCATATTTATATCTGCTGGGACTGCTGTAGCATTTTTTTTAAAAAGTATGAAATATGCCTTTCCTACTCGTTTATATTTCCCATTTTTTTCAATGTCACATTACATCTGATCTCAAAAACTGAGTATAAAATAAATTATTGTATATAGTGTCAGGGAAGAAAATAAAAATGTATTCTACTATTTTTCTATTCGATGGACTGGTGTGATATTTTCGGTAAGTGCTTGATTGTTGGGGAGTTTACTGTTGTAGGTACAAAACACAGCAAAAGAAATCGCCTTTTCAAGCTTTTTGCTTTCTGGCAATAATACAAGTATCTTGTATCTAATTCACACATCTGCAGAAGCGTGAATTGGTGACTTTGGCATTTGCTGAATTGAACTTTCATGGATCCGAAATCAAGGAGTGATCAGAAGGGAAAAAAACAATTAGCGTTTCTGTTACACGATCGAATACTAGTTTTACTTTATGGATTTCTGGGTATAAAAAAAGATGACATAATAATCTCTGTGACTGATAATTCAATTCCTATAAACGATGCACAATGAAAGAGAAAGCTTCGCGGCCATTTGATGCACTTGAGTCCAACTCAAGAATTTTTGCGTCGGAGAAGAATGAAGTGTTGTCATGGCTTCTGAGCTAGGTTACTGCTTTGATCTCTTATAGCCCGTCCAGACTACAGCTACTTAAGTATCCGGATACATAAGTATTGTCCACACTGGAGCGACATCTGCAGATACATTTTACCCTTGCCATGAAAATCAATGAAAAGTGTGGACGATACTTATGTATGCGGATACTTAAGTATCCGTAGTCTGGACGGGCTATTAGATCTTTGAATGAGCGAAACGAAGGAGGAAAAACAAATAGAAAAAATGGCCAAATAAGCCCTCACTACTACAAGGCTGCTCTTCTCTACTGTCTTTTCTACCGTGTAGGAATGCAGAGTTATAGTTTAATAACGTTCAATAACAATTATAGTTCAATAACGACTGGGCCTGTGGATTGCAGATTGGTGGATGCCTGTTAGTAATGCACAACTTGGAGATATTTGACTCGACTGTGAAAACATCTCGATGGTTCTGACTTCGGCATTGTTGACTTCATCGTAGTAATCGAGACGATCAAAACGATTGAAATAAAGATCTCACAATCTGGCATTTAGTCAAGCAATTGATAATTGGCTGCCAGTAATGATAAAATCGACAAGGTTCCGTCGGCGTAGCAAATACAGAAAGGTTCAAAGATTTTGAAGCCAGTATGTGGAATTTCAGCAAATTTGACATTTTAAAACTAAATAAACATATCTTTTGCCTCATTTGTACGAATTATTAGCGCACATTTTTATGCATGCTGCAGTTAAAAATTATTTGTAGTTTTGAAATATTATACAATAATATTTTGTAGCTGTGTAAACATTTTTAACTCTAAAATATAAAGTTCGGAACTAAAGACATTTTTTCGGTCATTGAAGCCAAGTAAAATCAGGTTAAGAGGAGGTCCGTAAGGGAGATGTCCGCAACGTATTGGGGTCTCGATAGTGCTTGGGAGTTTGCTGTGGCGCTTCCCGGTCCAATGCGATCGGGTCGATCGGGTGACGTTTTCTTAGAGAGCCCAATGGCAGCCCGTGGCTGCGCGCATGGTCGTTTTTTCTTCTGTTTTTATCGGTGCTCATTGCCCAGCTAAAAGATCAGTGAGCAAGAATTATCTAATTTAGCAAGTTCAACTTTATTCCTCACCTCTTTCCAGAATCGTGTCGTGTGATTGTGACTATAAGCTGGGAACTGCCAAATACATGTCAACAACTTGACAGTATGTCAGTATGACATAATAAGACGAAGTTTCGTGGGGATATAAGGGGAAATTGAAGCTGTTTGAGCTTGAATGTTGGAAGTTTGGAAAGATCCGCTCTTGCGGTATAATACAAAAATTTGGTGAACAAAGGGATTTGAATTTGAAAAGCGAAAGAAAACGGATCGAGGTGAAGATAGTAAAAAGATTTGGACGGATACACCATTTTTTGGGGAAGCTAGTAAAACGTGAAATTCAAAATGTTGAGGCGAAATTAGATAATAATTCGAAATTAAGCAGCCAAGACGCAGAAATGGAAATCAAGTTTTTGAAATTAAAATCATGGTTCGAAAAAGTTTAATTTCGGAGTGGTTCAAAGAAGTTTAATAAGATATATTGGACTAGAGTGACGACTTTAGCAAAGGTGCGACTATTAGCCCAAAGCTCGAAACTACAAGTTGGAAGAAAAAGTTTTAAACTAAATTGGGAGCGGCTTGATTGAGGCAATGCGATTTGAACAAAAATGATGAAGAATACAAGTAAACTAAGAAACTTGTATACACGAGTATTAGAATTTCCCAGCAGCAGGATTGTCGGCAATCAGATGAGTAGAAATCTAGGTAAAGGTGTAGTTTTAGGGTCCATCCGCGGAGGGGGTGGCAGGTTACTTTGTTTGATTCAAGAGGGTGTTCATATAACATCCCCATAAAATTTTGGCGGCGGTCACCTCCTGAGAAAAAGTTACAGCCCCCTAAAGTACGCGTATTTGAGGGGAAAAGGAGTTAAATGAAATGGGGTGGGAGACCCGGAGGGGGTGGGGGGATAGCTTGCTTGATTTAGGAGGGTGTTCATATAACATCCCCATAAAAAAATTTCGGCGGTCACCCCCTGAGAAAAAATTACAGCCCCCTAAAGTACGCGCATTTTCAACTTTTTTGCACATTATACTGCTATTATAATTAAAAACTTAAAACTCATAACGACTGCTATAAAGAAAGGAATTTATTTAATATTTAAATTTAATTTACAATAAAGTATGCAACATTACAATTCGCACACCCTAAAATTTAGCATCTGGCGACGATTATGGTGAATCGACCGAGGAAGAATCTTTTACAAAATCATCTTCAGCGATTGGAAACATGTCTTTGATTACGGAAAAGAACTGCTCGATGCGTTCTTCGAAATCAAATTTCCGCTTGAAAAGATACTCAGCGATGTATAAAGGCCAATGGCGCTTTGTTCTTCCAAAGCGAGGGATGCTGTGCCGTAGATCCCGCCACACACGCTCAATATTTTGAGTGTGTGCACCAGTTTCAGGATCTACAAAGTTAACTGAATGGTTGACAGTTAAATGCTGAAATCCCTCATCTTCCAAGCACTCATACGGCTTCCAACAATCTGAGTAGATGGTCGTACCGTTGACAACGCGTCGTCTTATTACATCCAAAAGTGTGGCAGTATCACGGGATTCTACAGGCTCGATAAATACTTCCTTTGACTCCCGATCGATACCACCAAACACCCACTGGCCAGACGACCATGATTATATTTTCTTCTTCCGAGTTTGGATGTTGTTAGGACTTGGATGTTGTTAGGACTTGGATGTTGTTAGGACTTGGATGTTGTTAGGACTTGGATGTTGTTAGGGGGACTACCCACAGTACTCGCAAACAGTTGCCTGCTCCCTCCGGGGGTGGACTCTTAAACTACACGTTTTTTACATACGACCTTGCACATTATGCATCTCTCATATTTTAGACCCTGCACGACACTACCCCACACGGCACTAAACCACCCCGCACCCCGCACGGGGGTATGAAAGGGGGGCGTACTTTAGGGGGCTGTAAAATACGCGTACTTTAGAGGGCTGTAAATTTGTCTCAGGGGGTGACCACCGAATTTTTTTATGGGGATGTTATATGAACACCCTCCTAAATCAAGCAGAATAACCCCCCACCCCCTCCGGGTCTCCCACCCCATTTCATTTAACTCCTTTTTCCCTCAAATACGCGTACTTTAGGGGGCTGTAACTTTTTCTCAGGGGGTGACCACCGCCAAAATTTTATGGGGCTGTTATATAAACAACCCCTTGAATCAAACAAAGTAACCCTCCACCCCCTCCGCGGATGGACCCTAAAACTACACCTTTACGAAACAAACAATGAATAAGTATTGCAATATAAATATTCAATTGATAAATTATATATTTTTTGAATTTGAAATGAAATTTAACCAACTGGGGTGGATGTGGTAATTGTTACTAGTGCATTTCATATCATTATCTTTATATTTATGATCATTATATAATATTTATATTTATTGTCATTATCATTATCTTTTTCATATTATATCATTATCTTTGTTTTTTTTTCTTGGGAATACAAATCATAAACACCATTAAATTTCATTTCGGGTTTTACTGGCATAATTACTTCGTTGTCATGATCAGTAGAAACTAACGAGATCAGGTTGAAAATTTTACGCACATCGAGTATATCTTAGAACACCCTTCGAACTAAAGACAGTTAGTTTTGTGTAATTTCAAATTTAATAAACAAATTTTTGGTTAGTTAGTTTTTGTATAATTAATTTGGATTTTAAATAATAAAAAAAACTTAGTGAATAGATCTAGGTTTAAATCATTTCCTGTCCCTTTAGTTCCCTATTAGTATATTTTGAAGTGCATTGTCTCAGGATGATTATAGGTTTGTGACTTTAGCGTGCGTACCAAGAGTGGAATATCTGCCCGAAGATTCACATGCAGACTAATATCTTTCAACGCCGAAATCTTATCATCGCTAAGTTGATATCCAACCTTTCGTGGATCGATACCAGCGAGGATGCAGAATTTACCATCTTTCACTTATTTTCACTTCTCCAACATACAGAAGCCTTCTACTTCACTCGCCACTTGATTTGAAATATGCATTTAATGCATTTAAAGTTTTAGCACTGTACTGTTTTTTGGTTGAGATTTCACTCAATTGTTCGCTATTCAAAACCAACTATACAATTTTTCGTGGCACAGATCGAATGTTTTAGTCTTATTTTGTTCTAGTGTAAACTTTTGTTAGCTTACGTAATTCTAAATTGAATTTCCAAATCACAAATTCAATTCAAAATACATCTGATCACGCCTGGGATCCCACTTTTATTGCCATATCATATTGTTTCATTAATTAATAATATAATTTCATTCAAAGCGATAATATAAATGTGTGGTAACGCGTTGAATGTGATGATCATAATTATTGTTAGACAGTCAAATCAGATCTCTTATTTGTAACTTTGTCACTAAATTGACTGAAGACCGCTTGCATAAATTACGATATTGCCAAAGTAACTTATATTGTAAAAAATTTTATAAAAAGAATAATAGAATCCAAACAATTTGTCAAATTTCAAATGTTACTAGTTCCAAACAATAGAATAATTTAATATCGAAAGCCAATTCAGGAGGAGAAAAATGTCATGCCCGCAAATTGACAAAATGCTGGTGAAGAATCGATTTAATCCAAATAGCTATCATTCACACTTCCAATTACTCCCTTATCAGTTTACGGTAGCGGACGATTTACGTAGATGAAACGCCTGTTGGCTCTTAATCGAAAGTCTATTTTAAGTGAGACGAACAGATGGAGCCCGACACAGACTTCAGTAATTGATTCATTGTGTTTCTCCTATTTCGCTGCACTTGTCCGTCCCTGAAATCGAAGGGTCGGTCGCCTTGAAACGCTATTGAATTTCATAACAATAATTCCGGAGATCCTGTTCCCATATGGATTCCCGTCAGTTATCAGGACTTTTATTACGGAATCTGTCATGCTGACTTATTGCCGTGCATATCCCAGCGTTATTGTAACGTGAGAGGCTAATCGACTTGGTCGGCGTGATGATGGCTTGGGGTTTCATCGTTCAGATTCAGTCTGCAGGCATGAAATGACATCGACCGATTAATCGTGCGTGTAAGCGATGTAATTGGAGAATGGTAAGAGCGTTGTACCTACTCTTGGATTATATCACTAGAATTTTTAAAATATTGTATCAGTTTTTAGAATTCTTACTTTCTCAGTGTTTTTCTCTACCTCTATTAATTTTACTACTGCTTTAAAAATGTTATGAATATTCAGAACCCTCTCAGAATCCTCACATTAACTTGCTTTCTCCATGTTAAAACATTTCTATAATGGCAGCTCTAACCCGAACCCAATTCCCTGCATATATTTTCTTTAAACTTTATTTGCAAGAGTTTTTAAAGTTTCTTTTTAGAACAACAACAGTCTGATGGGATTCGCACCATAACTTAATGCGCCGTCGTTCTTTTGATTTAAGCTTTTAGTCAAAGTATTCCTCGAGGCTAAGTGGCTTAGACATTTCGAAATCACTCCACGATCCCTGGGGGAAATGGGGATTTGTAGAAACCGACGAACAAACGTCTATGCGTATGAAAACGTATGTATGTTCGAATGGAAGGTGTGTTGAAGAAAAAGTCAAGCTGTTTAATATTCACGCAACGACTTTTAGCAATTTTTCGCAGAAGGCAGGAAAAGTTCGAGTTTTTTTTTTGTGATTTTATTCCTGGTATTGCGAAACTCCAAATAATACTTTCAATCAATAGGTTTCCACTTTTGTTTTGCCATAACGTACAGTGATAAACATATTATATGAAAACTATAAAACCATACCAACAATACTACGCGACGTGAAAACTAAACTTAAACACAAATCTATTTTGCTTTCGCTTAACAGCTAATGCTATTTATAAATAATTTTACAAGGACATAAGGACAATTAATAAGCAGATACTTTCGCATAAGTTTAATCAATAAAACTGCAGATAGGAACTTTTCGTTTGCGATTTTTAGGAAAGAAATAATATCTAACTATATCGAGTATTTATTACTTCAAGTACTTTTAAGCTTAAGTAGGCACGTGGGTAGGTGACTAGAAATCGGTCCATTTTAGACTAATCCTATCGCTCAAAACTAGTGGACATTCATTACGAATAGAGACTCCGAAAACTTGAATCCCCAAATCAAAAAAAAGCTGTGGTGGGACTATGCTGCTTTTCTTTTTACTTCAAATACTTAGCCTTTCGACTCTTCAAAAAGCATTTAATGGTTAAGCATAGTACTTTCACGTGAAATCTACTTCGGCGAAAATTTAGCTTGAAAATAAGCAAGAGTTGTACTAAGTTCTTAGCATGAAAAGTTGCTTTGAAGTTGCTTTCGCGTTGAAAAGGTAGATGGCACTGAAACATGTCTCCAATCATTTCACGCCAATTTAATTTGTGCAGTTCATTCTATCGAGCTAAAAAGTGACATTTGGTGTTTCAATTTGAAAGAGTTCACGTGAAATTTTGACATGTCTCCATTATCTGGCCATTCTTTCGAGCGAAAATTTTGGCAATGGAGAAAAGCAGAGACACTGCTCATTTCTGACGGATGAAATGTCAAGAATTTCACTTTTCGATCGATTTTCTTATTGGAAAGACATTTGCACTGCTCCATTTTCAAATTGAAACACCAAATGTCACTTTTTAGCTCGAAAGAATGAACTGCACAAACTAAATAGGCGTGAAATGATTGGAGACATGTTTCAGTGCCATCTATATTTTCAAAGCGAAAGCAACATCGAAGTAACTTTTCATGCTAAGATCACAGTACCACTCTTGCTTATTTTCAAGCTAAATTTTCGTCGAAACAGATTTCACGTGAAATTTTGTATGAAAATTTCACGTGAAATCGAACTCAGTACTATGCTTTATTCTAAAATGCTTGCTGCGTATCAAGCACGTCAAGCTTTTTTTCTTATACTTTGCATTAATTTTTGCGATGTGAAGTTAAGGTAGTTTAGCATGTCTAGAAATATATTTGCTTTTTCACTTGAAATCATCATCAATGGCGTATAAAAAAATAACCAAAAGGGTGATCTCGGTTTCCTGCTATACAGAATTCCAGATATGTTAGTTTTTCACCATCGTTACACAAATCGATAACTTTACCATTTGTTCTACCAAAAAAGAACTTGACTGAGTTTCTTTTTTTAATAATTCTGTTTCCAATGACATTCCTTCTCTTTCGTAGAAGTGAGGGATTCAGCTCATGTCAGCTAGTTGCTGCATATTCATCGGCCAAATATCCACCAGAGATCCTCTTCTCGATAATGGATGAGAATGTTCGTTTTCCGCTTGTTTTTTCCAAGTAGATGTCAATTGGCAATACCTTAATTTTGTAAAATATTTTTTCATAATTCATCATTGAGTTTAATAAGAGTATGCATCACTATAATTTGAGTAAAATTATTATCCCACCAGCAAAAGTGATAGTTTTGCAAGAGTACTTTTGTTTCATCGGTGCTTAACTGCGATAAAGCCACTATATGTCCTGAAGCTATTTCAATTGTTGATCTCCTTTCAGTGCTTTTTTGAATGCTTTTCAATCGAGTCATGCTCCAGCAACAGCTCAACCTGGACCTTCCTCGTCTAGCCTAATCAGCATTCTCGTATTTTTCCGTCAGTAATTTCTGCATTGCGATCACTATAAGGCCGAAACACATTGATAGTAAAACTTCGAATGGGGCGTTTTTTTCGCTGTCAATGCACTGACGAATGACAATTACATTCATGGCGCCAACCTAATTCAAGCAGAGCTAATTCAACCTAGCATCACTGCAAAACAAAAAAATAGAAATTTGGCAAATTCTGACGCTGCGAAATATTCGCCCGAATTTCGGCCACCGGGATTTCGTAGTCAATTTCGCCCAATGCGATTTCGCAGTCAGTGTGTTTCACGGGATAGATGTTTGTTGCTCACATATCAGCAAATACTTCAATCAGCAAATACTTCACAGCCAATCTTGGCTACTCTTCGCCCTCACTTCTTTGCAAATAGCTAACACGCGAAAGGCTGCAAAATGAAGAGATAGCAGGTGCGTTTTTTTGCACTCTTGGGCAGGATAAATTAAGGAAGTAAAGCTCTTTATGACAGAGATTTAGGTAAGTACATTGAATACAACAACAATCGCTACCGCAGTGAACTTACAGTGGCAGCGATTGTTGTTGCATTCAATGTACTAATTTAGGTTAGGTTAGGTTAGTGAAAAAGGCTGCCGGGAACGCGGCCAGCATTAGGCCACCAGTTTGGGCCCATTTGCCACCCTCATAGACAATCACACGCATTAACACTTACAGTCATGGCACTGGCGGGTTTCGAATCCACAGGCCCCGTAGCATGCCGCTTTTCGGCCTGATAGCTTAGCGAGCAGAGCTGCTGGGCTCCCTTGTACTAGCCTAAAGCTCTATCATAAATATTTTTACTTACCTTAACTTACCCTGCCCAAGAGTGCAAAGAAAACACACCTAATATATTTTAAAATAGCAGTAATTGCTGGCGCTGATTAATTAGTGCACAACGAGCTTTAGCCTCTACGAATTCTGTATGAAGAATCCACTAGAAAGCTTGGTATGAAATACTTTTCTAAATAGAACTTGGGTGAAACGTCTACTACTAAAACGTCCGCCGTCTGAGGACCAAAAATGACCTGAGTCTCTGATGACATTGTTTACTTGCCAAGCAGGTTAATATCTGCTGATTTTTCTGTACCAAATCAGATAGCGATGGCGTCTTGAATCAGATATCGAAGGCTATCGAGGGACTCTGAATAAAAAAGAAAATTGCTAACTGAACATTTTTCAATTATCGTAAAACAAAGATCTGTATCTTAACGTTTCTGTAGTCTAGTCGATAGAGCACTGGCTTTTAGTGTGTGGGGTCCCTGGTTCGAATCCAGTTTCGGACGAGACCCCACGCACCGAGCTTTAAGTTCACCTAACTCTGAATAGATACTTGAGTAAATCAGGGGTAAAGTGAATTATGGAACTCAACGCTCCACACGTCTATACATAGATTGTAAATTTGTGATGAAGCTGCCTACCAGTTTCAACTCCCAGACCTGACAAAAGGTCTGACAAAAGGTTTTATCAGAACTAATGAAATAAATGCTATCGTTTTGTAGTCCAATCTACTATTCATCTGGAACAAATGATACTCCGTGGTTAAAAGCTGAAATTACAACAAATTTCAAACCAAATATGTAGCACGCTTTTTGGTGTCTGCTAGTCTTCTTTTTTCGTATCAAGTCTTTGTTCTTGCACTACATCTGCCAAATAACTCCAACATTATCCTGTTTTTAAAAAAAAAAAAACCCTGCTGGAGTAGAGTCCTAAAATAACTTAATTGATACCAGTTTTGCCTGTGGCTCCGTTTGTGTTTTCAATATCTGAATTTGATCATTATTCTCATTCTTAAGTGTTCTTTTTGATATAGTTGTCAATCTTAGCATTACTTGTATGGTCCTTTCCCAACGGAATACTGGTCACAAGAAAAAGTTATATAATCTTTTTTTGTAGGCACTTTTCGAAGCTACATACATTGTTCATGCATTGTTTTTTACTGAGATATTTAAGAAAGGTCACTTTTGGTGACCTTTGATCCCGTATAAAAAGTAATGCAGTCGATGGGGACTTTTACATTTTGTTCAGCACGCCAGTTTCAAGGTTCACACCAAAATTCAGCTTTCTCCCAATTTTTCCGAAGCTTCGCCTTTTTTATGTCGAATTTCATTGGCACATAAACGCATTCTGCAGTTGCCAAACTGTAAATCAGATAGCCACACTTTGTATTTTCCACACATTCGGCAAATATTAATCAATTCATGCCCATCGATTGTGAAAATAGCCATAGTAGGTCTGAAAGAAGTTGATTATACTGATCAACAGGGGTCATGCCACACGAACTCTGATAGGGGATTGTTAAAACGCAGTTATTACTAATGTTCGAAGAAGAACATTTTACTAATGTTCGAAGAAGAGCATTAGTATTTAAATCACTTTTGCCAAAAATTCATATTTCTATATACATACATATATATATAGTATATATCATCAAAAAATTTCAGTGAAAAAATCTCAGGAACGCGCCATCCGATTTAACTGAAATTTTCAGGATACATTGGTGTATACGCAGAATAGTGCCAGGTTTCACAAAAAGCTAATGATCTTTAACCCCTTGGCGCCGGCGGCCATTTTAGTGATATTTTTATATACCTATTATTCTATCAAAAAATAATTTTTGCAAAAATAAAGTTTATGAAATGAATTCTGATCGTGTTTTAAATGTAAATAGGATAATGTTTTAGAAATGTTTAACGCTATGTGTGCGCTAGGCGCCCAAGATGAGATTGGGAAAATTTGAAAATTTTTGAACAACGATAACTTTTTACTTGATTATTAGATCATTATGACATATTAACGTTGTTAAGTTCCTCACTTGCATAGTTTTTGATGAACGTGCTGCCAATCTTGTAGCTATGGAAGGCACTGAAAGTGAAAACATTCAAACCATCGAATCTCCTAAAAAATGTCCGTTTTTTTACAATAAAAGCCACTTGTATACAAATCTTATGCTTTATATACATAGTCAAAATAAAACTTTGGAAATTTCATGCCGGACAAGAACGGTAACCCTTTCACAATTTACCTATATTTTTAGCATCGAAAACTTCTGTTCACGGGAACTCACGAACCAATAACCAGAAATCATTCATATTTATAGAATACATTGAACTTAAGTTGGACCAGGTCTGATAGAAGCGATTTTGAATTGTGGGCAACTCTGTGTCAGTGGTGCCATCTTGAATAATTACAAAGACAAAAAACTGCTTTTTGTCCTATGAACTCTGATTCAGTTACCAGATTTTCATGAAATTTACACAGTAGCTGAAAATAACTCTAAACCATGTTTGATAGAAATTTGGTTGAAAAATCTATTGATGCTGCCAGCTATGGCATTTTGTGTGTCTTTGGTTTTGAAAATTTGCTCCGGAAAATAAAGCTTTTTGCCCTATAACTTCCAATGCAGTCATGAAATCAATACGGATTTCATACAATTCATGGAAATTATTATTTTTTTTTTTTTTGCATTATTCAGGCCGAATCTGGTTGAAAAGTCACGACAGGGTTGCCAGTTATTGTTGGTTGTGTGTTTATTTGCAATATCTTTATTAAGCGATTTTATCGTGAAATTTTCAAATGGTAATGATATTGTAGTGACAATAAACAGCAAATATTAAGTTTTCGATTATTTGAAAAATCTTTCGGCTAGTAACCCTAAATTTCTTTATACTCCTATAACTTCGAATGCAGTCATCGGATCAAGACAGAATTCGCAGGGTAGGTTAATTTTAACGTGAAGCACATGTGATATATTTGTGGCTTTGATACGGGGAAAATGTTGCCAGCTCGAGTCGGTAGTGCTATTTTTGTATCAATAAATGCTTACAGCTAGTATTCATACCGGAAACATTTACAATGAAAATAAATAACCAATGTTTCAATTCCCAAAGTTCTGCAAATTTTTTGGATCGCAGCCCCAAACACCAACTTCAGTTACAGTGCTGTAGGCACTGAGCATTTTCTTCATTGATG
Organism: Nemotelus nigrinus; assembly: GCA_947369275.1. Taxonomy (NCBI): domain Eukaryota; kingdom Metazoa; phylum Arthropoda; class Insecta; order Diptera; family Stratiomyidae; genus Nemotelus; species Nemotelus nigrinus. Next base: position 167,990,835 of record OX376372.1, read on the forward strand.
TTATATGAGATGCTGCTTTCAAAGTTTTGTGAAATAAGCAACTGATAACGAATAAAATTAGCAAGTGCTTTGCTCTCATAAACTTTGAAATTCATGCCAGTGGTAATATCTGAAACCTTTCCACCATATGAGTTATAATACATTCTTGAGACCAAAGTAAAACGTGACGTTTGAAACAGTTTGGTGTAATAAGCAGCTCGTGTGGTCGAATATGCACTCAAAATCTGCACGATTCTTTTACTGTTCTTCGAACATAAGTGTTTCTAGCGGTTCAGGTGCGCTAGAGTTTTGTTTTTTAATCACCTTCTGTTTTCTTGTGAGAAACGCATATGTAAGGCCGTAAAAAAGGAGTGCTATTTATTTGTTTTCGCTATTAATTTAAAAATTGTTTGGTTTTAGTGAACTTCTGTGCTTGCGCGAATATGTCGAGAAACGCTCCTACCTTTATTTTGTTACATTTGTGGTGCACTGACTTTCGAAAATTGAGACGAAATTTTTCTGATCTTATTTTGAAGTATTATCGCAAGTATTTTAGTTTTGGGGTGGCTCATCAAAACAAATCTTTGACCCCATATATTTGCGGCATAGCATGTGTAAAAAATTTAACTGATTGGAAGAAAGGATCACGTCATATGCCGTTTGCTATTCCCATGATATGAACTGAGCCTTACTCCAATAAAAAGCCTTCGAACATTAGTAAAAAAAAAACTCTGAACAAATGGTAGCAAGGACTTCAGGCTCTAGTCGTCAATCAGAATGACTGACTGGATACTCTCGAAGAGTATTTTCATAAAACACAAGTGCAAATTTTGCTGTCGAAATATGAGCAGACCCTAAAATAACGCACAGCTTAATGCACAAAAAATGTACGCCCTAATCTAATCTTATCGCACTACTTTTTCATCAACGATAAAATCCGATCCACCTACCTTCCAAATTATCCATTAAATCCTTCCAAGCACAGCAAAAGTGTTTTGTTGGTAAACCGTTTTCTTGCCCTTTTCTGTGAACCTAAATGGATTTATTAAAGTTTATCTGCAATCTAATCGGTAGGGCGCTACAAAAACATTACAACGGAATGCATGTAATGCCTTCACACCCATTCATTCATTCATAAACTTTATGTGTTGACTTCACATCCACGCGCACACGTTTGCAAATACGCTTCTTACCAAAAATCAAATAGGATACTATGTTGGTATCCACATAGTCAGTCCATGTGCCGTCACCGTCTGTCTGGTCCTCGGGTAATTGAGTAAAACCGTTTGCACGCTCCTTCATTTATTTCTATTTTCGTTTTTCCAACGTTATGTACTCATTACTTGAGGTTTCGCTTTTCCATTTTTTCTTATGAAACATTTCGAGGCGAAAGGTGAGAGTAATGGTGGAGATACCACTGCACAATAAATTCACTTGAAGTTGGGTAATTAATCATTAAAGTTACGGAGCTAAGCAGAAAGTCTGAGCTGAACAATACGAAGTGACTAGAACAACGGTAAGAAGGCAAAAACAAAAATAAAATCTACGATATTTAAAGAAAATATTGTGGGTGGAAAGATTATTTGACGCTAGGAATACTTAAAATATCTTTTGTGTCCCACAAAGATAGTGTTTTTATAAATTCCGACTTTATTATGCATGGTCGTAGCAGTTGCCAGAAAATCCCGTCGAACTTGTGTTAATAAAGCTGAAATTTGCTTCTTTGAGCTTTATGTAGGAGAACTTACTTTTATTTTCGTTTAGCATATATCTGAAGTTGAGATAAATGCATTAAATGTAAAGTACTTGAAGGTGATAGCTATAACCTATTTATTTGGAAATGATAGAATCGATTTTGTTTCATATTCCGTGACTGGTAGCTTATGTGCATAGCTTTCACCCGTGGTCCAGAAAAATCATCTTTTTTAAAATTTTACCTGATTTAAAACCATGTTCCGCAGAAACTTCAATATCATTAAATTGAGTTTGTGTAGAATTTTTGCTTACAGAAGTATGTTTACCCAGCATATTTTTTCAGAATCGATGCAAAGAGTCAATTGTAGATAAATATTGATTTCAAAGCTAAATATCTGTGTTTTTTTCACTAGATGTTTGATTCGGCTTCGCACTCACGGCAGATACATCAATTATATCTCGTCTTGAGAATAGTTTTCACCCCTCTATTTTTCCAAACTAATAGAAATACTCTTCACTAACTCCAATCTACAAAAAAGACAGCAGAAAAGTCTTGCACAACTATAGGCCAATCGCTAAATTACCGTGCGTCGCCAAGCTTTTTAAAACTATAGTTAGCGAGGTGTTCTTTCCAGTCTAAGTCTTTAAACTAGCTTTGCTAGCTTGGCTTTATTAAATGTGAATCTACTACCACTAACCTTTTAGAACTTGCGAACCTAGTGATCCGTGCAATTGAAGAAGCTAAATAAGTTGACTGCATTAGCACCGGCCTTACAAAAGCTTTCGATAAGCTGGATCATGACATTCTTATATGTAAATTGTATCTTCTTGAATTCCTTAATAAGTTTATTGACTGGGTTAAATCTTATTTCTCTAATCGCAAGCAGATTGTTTGACTTCATGGCATTTTATCCACTATCTTAATTGCCACATCCGGTGTTTCACAAGGCAGCCACATTGGTCCCATCCTTTTTGCTACTTATATCAATAATCTGATCGCTTTTCTTCCAGAATCCTCCATTTTACTCTACGCTGACGAAGCAAAGATTTGTAATACAATATCATCTCTTGATGATTGTTCGATCCTGCAACGCAATGTGTCAAATTTTGCTAATAAGTGAGCTCTAAACCGACTTTCACTAAATGTTGATAAACGCTCAGTTGTATTTTTCTCTCATAAATCATGTCCTATTATTTTCACCTACTCTTTAAAGGATACTCTTTTAACTATATAAAACAAATAAAGTTTCAACAAAGTTCGTGACTTAGGAGTACTATTAAACTCTGCTTTTACTTTTAATGACCACACTGAATAAATAATAATAAAAGCCAACTGTGCACTTGGTTTTTTAAAAAGATGATCAAAGGAATTTAGTGACATTCTTATGACTAAAATCCTGTTCTGTTCTTCTGAGGTCATCCTACCCTAGAGTATGGCTGCTTGATGTGGTGTCCATATTGTGAGGAGCACATAAATCACATTGTCTGTCCAAAAAAGATTTTAAGTTTTGTTGTTAGTTCATTCCGCTGGTCTGATCCTTTTCGTTTACCTCCTTATGAAAACCGCTTGCAATTATTGACCATGGACACGCTTGAAGCTCGACGTCAAAATTTCAAAGCTCTATTCGCTGCGAAATTACTCAGTGGAAACGTGAACTCTGAATTTTTGGTATCAAATCTGAGCTTTCGTGGTTGCCTCGGTAAGCGTAGATATCAAAGTGCTTTATCCATCCCGTTTTATAAGACCACTTATGGATTAAATGAACCAACCTGCACAATACCCCGAAGCTTTAACTCAGCGTATCAAATGTTCGACTTTAGTCATAGTGTTGAAATGTTCAAGTGTCGGCTTAAACGACCGATTAATTGTTATTGATAATTTCATATATGTACATTTTTTCTGTAGTAATCATTTCGTTGGTGAAATTGTCAATAAATCAAAAAATAAATAAAAATTACAAAAACTACGGTCGACATAAATTTACAAAAGCTTAAGTATATGAATAGCATCGCGTTCGATATTCGATCGGAAAATAGTCATTATCGTAAGCAATCACAGTTTCTTGCTTTGTTTCACCTTCTAAGACTTAGCAAAAGCACTGTTTAACTTTATAATTTCATGCACATACTAAGTTATACCATTTTCAGCACCGATAAGGACAAAGTTTCTCCTGCCGTCAATGTATAAATCATCAGCAAAAGTTTATCTTTTCATATTTGACCCGAACACAACATACAAAGTAAGAACCAGTTTTGTTTCATCGTCCTTGCAAGACCGTTCCGCTAAAAGTCTTCGTCTGAAACATTATTAATGATTCTCGAATTACTCATCAGAATGCCGGGAACTTACAAAAGGGATACGTGGGCCAAAAAAATGTCTACGTGTCTGTCACATACAATAATTTTAGTCCTAACAAATTGCAGAGAAATTATCAGTCATGCTCTTCTCTCTCGCTCTAAATTCAAAGCCATATCTAGAATGATGTGAACAGTTTGAGTCTATTGCTGTAAACGTGAGTAGGTCTCATCCAAACGGGTCGGCTAAGAATCGTTTGGGAACCGGGTCAGTGGATAAAGGATCTGTCGTCCGATAATCCAATTTAAGATAATTCCTTGCCGAATGATTTGTTGTAATCTCTAACTGCAAGTCAAATTGGCTTAAAGAAAATCCATTGCATGGAATGACTGGAGATATTGACGAAAAAACAGCTTGATTTTTTCGGTGGTTGGTTCAATTTCAATTGCTATCGTCTGAAAATTTTAGTAATTCTTTAGTTTTTCTGAGCTAATACTTCAATTCAGTTTGACTGTTTAACGATTAAGTAGTGGAATTACTTTCCGACTTCGTTGATGTTGAATTTTTATTAAAATCCATCCTGGACATTACGGAGAGAAATGCAAAAATTCTCTTTTTTCCGAACTAACTTGTTGCATCACTTTCCAATATTTTATCAACTTTTTGGCAAATGCTAAATTTTCTATAACTTTTCCACTTACTATTCTTCCATACTAACGTGCGGTTCAAACTTGAATCCCCTATGTTCATAATTTTTCTCCAGTTACAGCGGTTTTTCATCTGACCAGTTTTCGTTTACTGGAAATAAACAAACAAAATGTGCAATGATGCACTACAGAAAAGGCGCTGCGAATAGCTTTCCGCAGTTGTGCACAACATTACGCATGCTGTTCTGCAGGAAGAAAAGTTTCCTAGAAGAATATTCGACTTTGAAAATTCTTTATGGTTTTTGTTTATATTTATTCTTTAGAGTGTAATTTTGAATTATTCTTGCGCATTATACATATACTTTAAAGGATCATTTTTGTTTGATATAGACATGTAAAGGTCATATTAAAGTATTATCAAAAATAAGTTGTCGCTCGTTTATGGTTTTTCACCCTATATTATATAGAGTTGATACGGTTAAGAAGATGGTTGCACGCGTATAATGTAACGAATCTTTAATACGGCTTTAATCAGTATAATAAAAACAGTTGTACAATACGACTTTAGGCAGGATAATATGAGCAACCTTTTCCACTCAAATGTAGTTCCTTGTGTAATGATTGCAATAAAACTTCCTATATCAGGCTTGCCTTGATTGACAATAAACGCTTCATTTACTGTAAAACCATTTGACAATCCTCTTCACAAAGCGAAACGATTATCCTTAAACGCAACTAATATCCTTTATTTCTCTTTCATGAAATCCAATCAAAAGTCCAGAAACGCTTTGTCCTTAAATAAACAGCAGGCCATGCTCATGTTACGTACATTAATTCAATACCCCCGTACTGTACTATACAGGTTTCAACTTACTTACGAAATTTTCCCAAGTGGAAGCCATCAGACTGCAATTTGACGGAAATTCCATACAATATTGCTGACCATTCATCTTGCTCTAACCCTTTGTGCGAAACAATTCCGAGCAAGTTTCTTTGGCAAACTTCATTGAAACTATACAAGAAAACACTGAACTAGGGTGCCGGAAGCCAAGCCTGAAAATTCCTTTACACGAATGTGATGTCTGGTAAAGTTGAGCCTGGCAATCGTATGGTTCAGCGGCATATGTGTCGTACATATGTGTCACTTTATTTATATAATAATAAAATAGGGAATTTCGATCACGAACTTTTGCAGTGTTTCAAAGAAATTCCATCAGCCACAAATGCGAATGAAATCCTTACTGTTCTTGTCGAAGGATTAAGTGCATCGATGAGTTTGTCCTACATGCAAGTATGTAGTTCATATGTATGGATTTAGTGATATTTAACGATATTGTAGTTGAGTTTGTGTAAAGTGGGTGAACAGTGTTGCTGTTGCGCGCACTTTGAATTTGTAATAACAGTGCTTTGTATGCGTATTGACATGGTCTTCTTTTGATACTACTACTAAATTTTCCTGATAAGAGTGCGAATAATGCTATCTAAAAAGCAGACATAAAATAAAAAAATAATGCTGCCTTGTTTATTATACACTGTTTCACAAATTTGCTGATACAGCACCTTAACACATTTTAAAGTTCAGTTACCTACCTCGGAAACAAAGTAGTAGACATGGGTTGTGTTAAAAAATTAGTATGGGAAACAAGTTGATATTGATACTTTTTTGTCACTGATACTTTTATCTGATACTTTTTGATATTGATTCTTTTGGTTACTGAAGCTTTTGGTCACTGATACTTTTAACAACTGATAGTTTTCATGACTTTTAATCATGCATACAACTAAGCCTTCAAATGGTTCCATCTATTTGAATTGTATGTCAGTATTCTGTACGGGTACCACAGCAAGAGATGTACTATGTCAAGAATTTTCTGTATCAGGTACAACCTGATAGTGCTGCTTCTGACACTGATACTTTTTGAACGGACAACAACATGGTGAGTAGAGTAGTATTCATGCAATCGGGCTATCCAAATCGTACGCTTGTACGCTGTACTGGTTGGATAGTATACCAACAAGCATGTTTTCTAATTTGATCATGAGTTGCATGGCACAAGAATTGTACGAATATGAGAACTACAAGTACAAAGATTGTAGTTTGTGACCGACTTTGATCTGGTTAGGTGTGGATGAATGTACCCCTATTGGCTCAGCGCATCAATATGATGGTATTTACTACAAAAACCACTTGATACATTTATGTTGTATCATTTCTATATATCAGTGATATTCGTGTATCAGTGACAAAGTATCAAATTCATGCAACATGACTCATCTCTAGTTTGCAGCTTAAATATGATTGGCATTGTTTTTGCGGGATGATTAAAATTGAAAAAAAATTTTTATTTATCTTGAAAATTTTTATTTGACAACGTGGTTTCGAAAGCATGCACTGATTCTCATCAGACACCAGCACACAGTGCATACTTGACTGGTGTGACCACTTGCAGTTGGAAATCATTAATTATTATTTACGCTAGTTGTGACAAATTTTAACATCTCCGACTTATATCCATGGAAATAATTTACTCATAAAGGTTAAATATGATGTTCTAGAAGCGTTTAGGCGCAAAGTATAAGACACGTTAATAAGAATAAGATGACTTAAAGACGCTAGCATTAAATTTTCAAATAGTGATCATCTTGTAGATAATAATAATAATGACCGTGTAGTGAAAGCTAGCATTAAACGTTTCAGTTTCAAAGTTCACTATAATTTTCATTTTAAATGAGCTGGTGTGGCCAGTAATTCCTCGGTCAGCTGACCTTTTAACAATTCATTCTCGAGTAAATAATTCACTAAAAAGCACAAAAGCACCCATCACTAATCAAATTGTTCTGTTTCAGTTTGTTTGGTAAAGTTTTTGCGCTAATTTCCGACCATGCTGTCTATTTTTTCTATTTCATAGATCAGATTTTTCTCCTTTCTGCTGCTTGTAAAAACTCCTTCTCTTTTTTGACCTTTTTATACTCTAGGATTTATGAAATCGCAGCATTGTTTCGTATGCAACATCCTTACGTACAATTGCTTATTCGTATTCTTCATCAAACCAGTCGCTACTGACTGCTGCCTAATGGCTGGTGCTGAGTTAATTGTGAAACTAAATTTTGTCAAGTCTCCATTATCTGTTCATTCTTTCGAGCGAAAATTTTGACAATGGAGAAAAGCGGAGACACTGTCAAGAATTTCAATTTTTGATCCATTTTGTTATTGGAAAGACATTAGCACAACTCAATTTTCAAATTCAAACAATGAACTGTACAAAGAACGATCCGTACATACGAAATTGGCGTGCAATTGCTGGAGTTTAGGGGTAAATTATATTCTTTCTGTAGTAAAACACCATTCTCTGCCCATACAATTTCATCAATTGCTCTTATATAAGTTTTATATTCTCAGAACAGAGAACTTTAAAGAAATGAAACAAACGTATGCATGTCCGAAATTTAATGAAGCGTTTTTTGGATGTTACTTGAAGCGTGTTTTTGGATGTTACTTGTCAAATTTGTGTACATGTGGTCTACAATCTCAGTGCATATAGTGGCCATTTTCTGTTCATGAAGAAGAAGACTGTCAAATTTGCCCAGAGTCCCATAGTTTGCCTTCACCACTACTAATGTTAAGATTCAGGCCGCTTGCTTCAATTCTCACTGCTGTTTTCATTTTTTTATATCTCTTTTTTCTGAGGACGCAATGCATTGGTTAGCTTCTTAACAACTCGACCAATCCAACGCCTCAAGAGAAAAAGTTTTAAAATAAATTGGTTGGTTTTCGTTTGCGTGGCTGTCATTTGGATATCAGTCCCATTCAGAGACTTTTTGGGTTTGCGATGAGCGCCTTGAAAAGTTTTTTGCATGAACGATTAGCGATGTTTCCCCAGCTAGTAAGGGACGAGCTTGAACATATCATCCATCCTCTCTTTCAGGATAGATTGTTGTCACGCAGTCACCCCAAGAAGGTTATGATCACACTTTCACTAGCCAAAATAGATACGGCACGTGCATATTTTCATATGGGGAATAGCATCCGGAATAGGGGAAACAACAACCCTTATTCAATAGATGACTTCAGTCATTTTGGCATTTGACCAAAAATATATATTTAAAGTCAATTTGAAAGTTTAAACTGAAGTATCTTAATGAAGTATCAATCCGTAGTTTTGAAACAAATCTTATTTAAAATTGAATACCCTCTTACCATGTTGTAGAAAGTTGCACATAATAGTATGAATTTCAGGTATGAAATCGCGAGTGAAGAGAGTCCTTCAATTTGTTTTTATATAATATATGCTTGATTAATTAATATTCACATAATTAATATTCATAATATTTTGGCCTGCTGGTTCTTTTTGAATGGTAGTTGTTTTTATTTTATTTATCATTGATTGATTTTTTTTGGCCTTCAGTTATTCAATGCTACCCAGATTGTGCATGACCTGGGGTTTACTTAGCTGTTTTATACTTAAAAGCTGACTTAATTTACTAAGCTAAATCTAGCTTTTGTCTAACTACAATTAGCTTAGCCTAATTAGACCGTGCGCCCAGTATGTATGTTTATACGTACGAGTATGTATATACGGGTCAGTCTGTTTTCATGTCCCTCTGGCTGTGAGTGAAATATTGTTGTCATTTCCACAACCCGGTCCCTAGGTGACTTCAGTCCTGTCTAGTAAAGAGTTTCTCGGCCAAGTTTTAGTTATCAGGTTATAAAACTTGCCAGTGCAAAAGCGCAGAACTCTCCATTTAAAAATATCCGCCTCTGCCATGGTAGATTTGAAACGGGTAATCCAGGACGGGGGATGCAAATGTCAGGATGGGCATAATGAATGTCTTATAGAAAATGGATTTAGCCTTTTTCGTCATGCCCATTTTCGGCGAAAAGATGTCTGATGCGCTGAAATTCAGACTTCGTTACTTCAGTTCTACGTCGGACATAAGGATTAGATTTCAAGAATTCATGCATATCTACTCCAAGGTTACGCAATATAGGACCAGGAGTATTCTCGGATATCTGGAAGAGTTCCTGAACACAGTCAGCTGTCTGTCGATAGTATTTAGCTTGATGCCCCATTCATTCAAATTAAATATAAGAGCGACCAAATAATCTTCAAGGCTCTTCGCAGCTTCGAGCGGGCCTTGGCTCGATGCGAATAAGAGCGTGTCATCTGCATATTGTAGGACTTTAACTTGGGGGGGGGGGGGGGGGGACTCCTGAAGTCACAGGCCCTTGAAGTAAATTTGCTTCTTTGACGCTCACATAAAATTGTCTATTGCTAAGGAAACTTGCGCCGAGTCGTATTAATACTTTCGGAAATGTCAGCTTAATCAGTTTGTGCCATATGGTATACAACCTGATCGTGCAGAGTTGTTCAATTGAATGCCTCGAAGACCTGATAAAGGTTGACATAGAAGAAAATAGAGATTTCGATAAGGTGAGTTATTTTCTAGACGCTCTTAAATTAGGTGTGTGAAGTTAAATTTTTTTTCTAAAGATATTCCTGTGAATCTACAGATAAGGCTTTGAAAAAAGGGTCGAGCAAATTTCGATTTCATAGAGGATACGCCATGCACTCCGATACCCTCGTTTGTGTTTTGCAGGAGAAGTGAAATTCGATTTCGTACGAAGAATCCAGAACCTTACTTTGATGATGAGCGGTGAAGTGTTTTTGTATATTTAAATATAGATGGCTTTCAACTGCTCATGTTGAGACCAAAAAGCGTGGTATATAGCTCAGCTACTATTAGTCCTAGTTTGGTCTTTAATATAGGATTAAACCCAGAGCAAAAAAATAAGAACCAGGAATCAGATAGTATTTCCGTTTCGATTTTAATTTAAAGATGATGTACGTGTCGTCGTTCAGGGCTTTCGTTCAGGAAATAATTTGCAGTTTACGTTATCGTAAGAGAGATCCTAATAAATTCAATTAAGACAGTCAGTGCCAGCAGGTCCACATAATAGAGCCGCTAGATTAGAATCTATTTCTGGGAATGTTACATATTGAATTAAAGTATATTAAGAATATATGCATCATCTCAAATTAGCTACATTCAATTCATTGATCTACTTAATTCATTCTGCAATGCCAAAACAAACACGATATGGAAAATTGAAAACAAAATCGCATTCTTCGAGTTTTTGGCGCGAACATTGTCCTTCTAAATTAAGCCTATGTTAGCCTCATGTAAAAATGCGTATTTTAATTGTTGAAACGGAAAGCCACTGAGGAATCTTTGCTTATAATGAGGTCGCAATTTTGGAGCTTTTACAAGTGCTATGAAAAACTCTTAATGAGTGTCAACTACTTGAATATATAATATTAATGGAAAGCTACCGCATAAAGTTTAAATAATAATTTGTAATTATTCTAGCAGCTTCAAAAAATAACAGTTTTAATATTTGATAGAAGGTCAACTACGATGTCCAAACCACATCAACAGCGCCGAGTTTATAATCGCTAAGTTATGCACACGCAAAGTGTGTTATATGTATAATGCCAATGGCTATCGGACATGCTATGTACGAAAGTGGGTCATGGAAATGTCTAGAACTATTAACGATCGACTAGTAGTTATTATGACGTCTATTATTTCAAAATACATGTTTTAGTGTTTCTTGCATTTATTGTGGCGTTCTAGTGATTTGAGTAAACGTTCATTTCATTTCTTCTCGAGTTATTTTGATTTTCTAGTACGGTAGCCCTGACTGCGTCAAGCAATACAGAAAACTACAAAACGTCTGTATAAAATCGCACCCAAAGGAAAACCAAAATGGCATTAACGGAACGATATTTATGTGTACGTTCCTGATGTCGGCATTGGGAGCTCTTACGACCTGCAATAACAGTTCATCGCCAATCACGTTTGTTCGAGGATAAACCAATGACTCATGTCATGCAATGTTTGTAGCTGTATGTTCTATGTCAGTTCCGAATAAGACGTATGCCACCCCATACAATTTGCCACTCGATAACTCTTACTTTAGTGTTGTTTATAGTATTATTCCTCCTCTTTTCGGATTATGACGCCGAAACGTTACAAAACCAATATGGAGTGGTGAACGAACTTTAAAAGTGTAATACGACTTGCACACAAAGATGTTCCTGAAGTGCAAGAAGATGTACGCTGGTTTCATAAAAATCCATCAATATTCAATAGGATCGATTCATGAATAAAAGAAGGATTTTGACGACAGTGTGTCTATTCAATGGACTTTATGTTCTATATGGAAATTTATACGTTTTCCAGGTTGTTTACTGTGCCGAAGGGAGGATTTTCGGAAGATATTACTGTCTTCAAGATTCATATCAGTACAGCAGCCCATCAAATAGAATGGTGTTTAAACTTTGTCTCCGCTAATTCAAAGCAAACTGTTTGGAATTGCTGTAAAATATGATTTTAATTCTATGCATTTAATTATGCATTATCGTGCTGAAAGGGTCATTTTTCTAAATTCTAGTCCTAGTAGGACCAATATTCTAGAGTCTTTACAAGTTTTGCCCTAGATTTCATTGCCTCATTAGAAAGAAGGTTGATCACAGTTTTAAGAGATTGAATTACTGAAGAGTTTTTCACAAGTCTCCAACATATTTTGCTAGGATTTTTGAATTTCCATGCGTCGAATTAATTTGAATAATTTGGAATGCAAGAAATATTTTAAAACTGACCGTGGAAAAATTTCTAAAAACTAAAAATTTCTTTTCAAAATTGGCAGAGGTTTTGGACAGACATAAGTTCCCTGCAACACGCATATGGAATGTTGACGAAACAGGTGTGACAACCGTATAAAAACCAATAAACATTTTAGTTTTAAAAGGGTCTAAACAAGTAGGTTCCATTACGTCAGCTGAAAGAGGAGTTCTTGTAACTGTGTGTGTAGCAGTAAATACTTTGGGAAACTCGGTGCCATGTATATTTGTTTTTTTTTTTTTTTCAAATTATATACAGGGCTAATTTTGTGCGCGATGGACCTCCAGGTTGCATTGGTTGGAGCGGCTGTATGAGACTGGGATGGAATTCCAAATATTCATAAAGCATTTTATAGAACATGTTACGCCATCTCGATCCAATCCTGCACTCCAATTATTGGACAACCATTTTCGCACTTCGACACTGAAGTTGTCGAAATGGCTAACAAAAAAAAAAATAATGTCCTTTTCCTATCCTATCCTATCTACCACATTGTTCCCATAAGCTTCAGTCTTTGAATGTGGTTTTAACTGATACACAAGAGAAAAATGTGTTGGCACTGCAACAAAACAAGAAACTTACTTCTAAAAAAGGAAATGTAACTAAGAAAAGAAAGTCATCTCAGCCAGTGAAGATAGCTAAATAAGGAAATAAAAGTAAGCTGGGAAAAACAGTTAAGGAAACAGGCAAGATTTCTGTAAAGAGGAAGATACAAGAGTCTGATAAAAAAAGCACAGAAAATGATTATTTTTGCCTGATATACTGGGAACCATTCGATCAGAGTTGAGCTGTTGTGAAATATAGGTACAATGTGCAGTCTGTAAGAAATGGTGAAGAAATGTGCTAAGGCAAATGTTCGAACCTATATTTGTTTAAACTGCAAAAGTGATTGTTCCGACTATAATGACTGAAGTCCTTTGTTTTTAGTTTTAAAAATCTGATTGACATTTTTTAGAAAGAGAGGAATACCTTATTTTTCGTTGGTCGAAATTTTATGTCTAGCTGATTCGTAATAATCGTAGTTTTTATTTCAAATAAAGAAAACTGAAAATTCGGATTAGGCTGAAAGTTATATTTTGTTATTATAAGGCAGAACACGAAAACGATATTGTAAACTTAAGATGACTTTCTTTGCTAAACAAAAGGACTATGTTAGATATTACCATGTTCTTTTACTTTGATGAAACAAAAAACTGCTACATAATATATACTTGATTGAGATAAAATAGATTATTTTGTTTAAAAAAACTGTGATTATTCTTTATAAAAAGCCTGAAATAACGTTTATATGTTTCTTGTATAATCATATTTTGTCCCTTGTGGTGTAACATCAAAATGTAATAAGTTTTTTCCATTGCACAAAAAGGGAAATAAGAGAAATACTTCAAAAACTATAATTCTGGTTGAGAAAAGGAGCCTACTTTCAAAAGATGGCTAAAAAAACAGTTCAAACAAAAGTTTTCTAGCATTTTGTTTTGTATATAAATTAGACCTTCGTGATCATAAATTGAATCTGACTAAACTAAGTTCTACGAAAGAATATAAAAATAGTTCTACCCAAATATACAAAACGAATGATTCGTTGTTGTTAAATTTTAACAAATTGTGATGATTTCTATTACGAAAATTTCTAGCGATAGCTATTCGGAACAAATAAACAATTTTTTACAAAATAGTGGACCATACTTAAATGTCTCAATACTTTGGTCGAAAATCTCTCAGCTCGTTAACGAAATCATGAAAAATAACTATTCCGTATTTAGCCGCATAGTTTTGGAAGAACACATGTTTTTACCTAGAAATTTTCTGGAAAACACTTCACTAAAACTTTTGGATCCATCTCTGCATTTAATTCTAAATAACGAGAATTAGTTTCAACTTCAATTTGAATATCAACACCTATAATTGAAATATTCCTGAATGAACTTCCAGATGATCTAAACGACTTGTTCTTGAAAACCTACACGCTGAAATCAGCTTCAGGCATCATTTTATTTACAGATTTGTGTTCAATGATCTCCATCAATTGCCTTTGGTGGGCGGTGTTTTTCTTATATGAATATCATCAAAACAGGTTAAATCTAAAAACAATCTCTTATTTAATGTGAGTGGGATTTCTAAGAATATTTCCAATGAATATGGACTTGCGAATTGATTTACGTTATCATATTGGGCAATGAAGGACAATTTACTTTGATTCTAAATGAAAAAGTAAACCAACTAATAACTGCAATTTTGGCCTACGATTGGGTACAAGTCTGCGATTTTGGGCTACTAACTACTACCAACTGGGCATTTTTTTCAAAAAAAAACTTCTACCCTTTCAACCATTCTTTAGGCACTCTGCTAACGTTTAAGTAACCTCTGTACAAGAAGTGCTAACCAATTGCGATCAGCTTTTCCCCTTCCTGTCTACAATATAGTAGACAGCGTATATTTGCCCTAAAGATTGAATTCTAAGCGGAGGATATTTGGTGCGGGAATATGGATTATTTTGCAGATATACCTTCCGAAAGCACTATCACATAGGAATGTTTTGATTGCGATACTATAAAAAATTAAATTTTAGCTTTACTTTTTTACTTGTCATCTGTGTTCTGTATATATTAATAAAATAATTAAATTAAGCTTTTTTGGCACAAGCCATGCTGCGGCGCGTCTCAGGCTTAAAATACAAACGAAAATCCTGCAAGCTGGATCCTGGGGAGTGAAAGATTCATATGCTATGCTATCATTGTATCAGCCGCGGTGACGACTTTCGATAACCAGTTTCTACACCGCGTCGATATTTTCTTCACTTATAATCGTTGCAGGCCGTCTCCTCTTATGCAAGCTTTCAACCACTTCGCGGCCCTCTTTGAATGCTTTATACCAGTCAAATGCTCTTATTCTTGATACAACAGTCGCCGTAAGTTCTTTCCAACGTTTTTAATGCATCCGTACAAGAAATTTCTTTCGCAGCACAACATTTCAAACAAACTCTTTGCTGAATATTTATTTTTTCATTGTAAAAATCGTCGAACTAACGAGTGGTGAAATAATGATTATTGATGCTTACATCAAACAAATTTACAGATTGCACTCAGTCTTCGCCTGAAAACAGATTACAGCGATGGCAATTCAAAGAAACAAAAGATTTTAAAATAGCGTTAGCGCGAGTCGTTTAAATGATTCAATCCCGGTTCTATTTTGACAGAGTGTTAATCAATGGACTAACTCGACTATTGGTTTATCATGATTGGCAATCACACTGGACCACGATCGCACTGGACCACTGGAGTCCAACTTCATTCCGACTTTCTGGTCTTCGAAGCCAACCGTCATGCGTATAATTTCAATCTCAGTTTTTGTGGTTGTTTGCTGAAGACCATGGCTTTCCATCCAGCCTTCAACCCTTCTCAGTATTTGACTAAGTTTAAAAAGAACTAGGTGAGGATTTCTGGAAGTGATGACAGCAGCTACATCATCGGTAGAACCCACTAAGAGCACGTCTTTCGGCATTTTGAGGCGCAAAAGACCATCATAAGCAATATTCCATATGTCTGGCTGAATAATGAACCCTTGTGCTGCTTCAGCTGTAATAGTTTGTTTTTCTGATTCGTTTCATAAATCAAATGGCGATCCTGTAAGTAGTCTCGTACAATTGCTAGCAAATACTGAAAAGTACCTGAAAATTTCGCTGAAGAGAATACAATAGGTGCGTTTTTTTGCTCCCCTTATAAATGACAGAACAAAGCTAACCAGTGCAGACGCATCGGAAACAACAACAGCTCCTGTTATTGAAAAGGGGAGTTGTTGTTGTTCCCAATGCATCAGTATTTTTCTGTTATAGATAGGGGTAGCGAAAAAACTCGCCTAATATCTTACCGATTTAAAAGCATTACGGACGTCCAGCATTACCAAAAACATTATAGGTCTAGCCAACTCTACCACGCTAATGACTTGACAGATGGCATTTATTGTTGAGTGGCCACTGCGGAACCCGTGTTGGTCTTTCCAAAGGTTATCAGCTCTTCGTAACGTCACCTTTAGTAAGGGTTTCAGCAGCCCTTCTAGCAGTTGTCCCGCAGTATCAAGCATGTAGAAAGGTTTGTACGCTAATGGTGCGTTAGAGTCCCCCTTCCGCTTTGCAATTCGAGCAAGTTGTGTCACTTTCCAGCGCGATAGAAAGACACCCGCCAGTAAACATTCATTACACATGCGTAGTAATATTGACGGGTTTTTCTCTATCACTGCTTTTAGAAATTCTGCTGGGATGTTACCCGGGCCCGTATGCAACTACATGGACTAGTAAAACTTAAGTTAAATCCAATTTGTGACGCTATTATTGCCATTGAGCTTCCGCCTATTGGTTCTCATGCATTCAAATTTGACAACAATTGGAAGTTCCGGCTGGAACTATCATTTTAATTAAAATTTTGAAGCCTTGTCAATTTCTTTGGATACTTTCCCCCTATTTGCATAATCTAGGACATGTGCTATTACTACTAAAATTAGTCATTAAATGATACATATCGCTATTCTTGGAATGACATAAGACTTTTTGATTTTACTTGTTTCTTTATGTGCCATAGCCACAAATCATTTATGTTTGAGTTTCTAACTGTCGTTGCCTATGGCCAGTCAGAGGAGCAGCTAAACGTCTAGAGCGCGTTATATAAGTATACAATCCCTCATACAGCTCCCGATTTTTTGTTGAGCTGTATTTTTGGCTTGATGGGAAGGTGCCTCTGCTGGAGTTTAGCGAGCCTAAGGTGATTCAGGATGTAGGAGCCGAGTCTGAACAATTTTTCGCCTATCTCCGAACAAATATATTATTATTGATTTAAAGGTTACCATTATAAATCGATGCTCATGCGACTGAAGCTGTCAACAACTCCAACACTTTTTTATTATTTTTTTTTATTTTACATTTCACGTACGAAATTATAAATTACCATACACACGTTTACCATTATCCGCAAATGCTGAAAATTGCAACTTAATAACATTAAGCTTTGTTGGGGTATCATTTTTATATGAGCAACATGTCGAGTGTCTTCCTTGAATTAAGATATGAGGCTTGCAAAATGACCAATTATTTGTTGGTCTGTTTCAGGATGTGCCACCCTGTCAAATTCTTACACGAAGTCAGCTGCTGTGCTAAATTTTATTTTAAATTGAATAATTTATCTTGCAGGGAGCCTTGTCTTCTCGACTGTGGATTAGAAGGAGCCTGCGAGTACGTGAATGAAGTGACAACGAGCAGTGCAACCGATAGCGGAGTAGCCTCGAGTGGTCCTTCTGTGAGCGCGTTTCCAACGATTTTCTCAGCAAATAACAGAATGTGGTGTCAGTGTCCATTCGGGAAAACTGGAAAAGGATGTTCTGAAGGTGAGTTCGTAGTCATATATCATACGTACTGCTTCCATTTGTCACGGAATCTGATTAGCGTGAAATAATTGCAATAGGTAACACAAAGTGTATCAACATATTTGAGCAGTTGCTTTGGTGGCTGTTTGAGCGGATACTATATACTTGTTCCAATAACTTAGTCTAGATTATATTGACCACATATTATTTTATTATATGGTATACATAAAATCAAAAAAAATAAAAGTAATATAAATATTAATATATTTAACATGGAATTGTTTTTGCGGGATGGTTGAAATTAGAAATTTTTTTTAACTAAGTGGTTTCGAAAGTATGCACTGATTCTCATCAGGCATCATTTTACAGTGCATACCTGACTGATGTGACCACTTGCAATGTGATGTCATTAATTTTTATTTACGTCAGTTGTTACAAATTTTAACAACCTCGACTTATATTCAACAAAATTATTTACTCATAAAGGTTGTCAATTTGTGATTACGGTTCCCTTCTTGTCTATAAATTAGCATAGACAACGTATATCGGCTCTAATGCTTATCAAAGTAGAGAATAATATATCTAATAAATCGCTACAATCTCTAATTATTTAAAATAATAATTACTTTTTCCAGAAATAAATAAAAATAGCCCTAAATCTAGTATCATTTAAAAGCAATGTGCATGCACTTATCTTTAGTCAGACCCAAACCAATAGGTAGCGGCAAAACAATGAATTCTCAACAACACCTGTGATAAAAATCAGGAACGTTTTAAATGTATCTGCAAAATTGATTTATTCCGACCTTTTTCCGTAATTATCCGAGTGCACATCCTTTCTGAACATCAGAGCGATTTCTACCTTTTTTAATGACCGTCTGGAATCCCAGTAGCGTTATAACACGGAAGACACCTTTATTTCCTGACGATATTGATTTACATTTCGTCAGGGGTGCCATTTGTTGCTCATATACATACTGTTATCATAATGGAGACGAGAATCCTACTTTCATCGAGCTATTTTCAACTCTCTCCTGGGACCATCGTTGCCATTTCTGTCGAACAGATTGTTATTTTTCCCGACCCAGTGTGATTTTATGATTGATATTTCATTTTTACGACACCAGATTGCAAATACCTACATACATACATATATATGCCTCTGTGCATATTTACATACAAACACAGAGGCGTGTTTAAGGGCGAAAGGGCAACATTGCCAGCCGCAACATTCGGCGCTGCGATTTTGGATAAAATTTGTATCGAGTTTGTGACTTTTTTTTACTGTTAAGCAATGAAGTCACATTTCAATGACGAAATGACGAACAAATCGAATTTCGCCGTACATCATTTCGGTCAACGGTTTCACTGAAGTTGATGAAAAATTTGATTTGCTCGCTGTTTCGATTTCATCGGAATGATACCGGTAAAACTGATTTAAGTGGATTCGAAATTATATAAAAACCGTAAGGGATGTCTCAACGACAACGAGGTTGTTATAGATTCGCTTGGGAATGTAATTTTTGATAAATACCGACTGCACAAATCAATTGAATATCTGCCGTTACATCAATATGCTGGTAACGGTTTTATTTTAAGTGCTCTCATGGTTTGGGAGAATGAGTCTTTACATTGTTTTTTTTTGCTTGGTTTTTTTTTCTCATTATATAACATTTTTGATAGTTTTCGTTTAATGGGTACTCGAAAAATCTAAGAACAGGGAAGTATTCCATCAATTTGATAAAATGATAAACAATTAACCTAGACCATAGTAGAGTTTTTGATATTGTTAGGTTTCATAGATTTGTCTGAACTGAACGTAGGTAGCAATAATTTGTTGATAATGTATCTATATGCACTAAGTTTCCCCATTTTAGAAGTTTCAAACCGTCTAATAGTTGATGTAATAAATATATAATGGTAACATACTCGATTCTTATTAAGATCGATCATTGAGCAGTTCGTGCTTATGCCTCAATTGCGACGACTGAGTTCTAAAAAATTTAAAAGCGGATTTTTCGCTTTCGGATTGCATGGGACATTAAATGAATGTTTCAGTAATCTCTAACCCTTGACCCTGAGTTTACAGATAACCAGAACAACAAAAACTAGTGAGCCTCTGATTCTGGGAGCTGACTCTAACGCTCATAATGAAGTATGAGGTAGCCCCAACACAAATTGCCGAGGTGAGAAACTTTTTGATTTCATCCTTGCCATGACCTTTTCATCGCCAATACTGGTATCGAACCAACCTTCCATACCTTGATTAGTGGGTGGCACTCGCATCTTCTCCGTGACTGGAGGGTTCTACAGGAGTGTTCATTTTCTGATCATAGGTCCATATCGTACAACGTGGATGGCTGCAGCTCTGCCGAGCAGGTAGCCTTTCTTGACAGAAAGAGGATGGACTGGAAGTTATTTAATTCTCTGGTTCGATCCCCACTGTAAACTGATCCTAAGAGCATTGACTACTACCATGAACTGGATCAGGCAGTTGACATCCTTACTAGTTCTCTCAACTCCGCGACTAGGGAAGCATGTAAGCCACCCACAAGCAGGGGGAATCCTAAGCGCCCCTGGTGCAACATGGACATCAACTCCCTGCGGAGAGAATGTAGGAGGAAGTTCAATAGCTCGAAAAGATCTAATGACTGGTCGCTGTATAAAACGAAGCTTAAGGCTTTTAAGTATAACATACGCAAGGCAATAAGGTCCTCATGGAGATGTTTCTGTGAAGACGTAGAGAGTCTCAGCGTAGCAAATCGCCTTCGTAAGGTCTTAAGCACGACAGCGAAGGCTATGGGGTGCATCATGAACCCTGAGGGCATTTGGACTAGTTCGAGCGCAGATACTCTAAACATTCTGATGAACGCACATTTTCCGGGCAATTATTGCCCTCTAGAAGCGGTGCACCAAACGGAGTAAGCTTACAGTTCAATGCCGCCGTTGAGAATATCAAATTCTTAACTGAGGTGGGCTATTAACTCCTTTGAGCCATTAACGTCTCCAGACCCTGATGGCGTGTCTATTGAAGTATCGCTACCTTGGCTCAGAGAGATTTATAACGCTTGCCTACACTTCTCGTATGTTCCCACCGGCTGACTGGAATCCAGAGTTGTGATTATCCCCAAAGCAGGAAAATTTACGCATGTTAAGCCGAAGGACTCTCGTCCAATAAGTTTTAACTCTGTCCTGCTTAAGATTCTGTAAAGGATCATTGATTACCATATTAAAAGATCAATCGATCCTATGTTGATCTCGCAGTCGCAGCACACTTATACCAGAGGTAAATCTGTTGAGACTGCTCTTCAGGTCTTTATTGAGCAAGTTGAAAAATCTCTTGCTCTTAAGGAGTATACGCTTGCTGCCTTCTTGGACATCGAGGGAGCCTTCAACAACGTAAATTCTTACACCATTGCTGAGGATCTCTCGGTGCTGCATGTGGATGAGCGACTGATTGCTTTCATTGTGCAGCTTCTCAAAAGTTGAGTGGTAATCTCTTCCCTGGGGAATGCCAACGTAAGACGAGGAGTCAGTACGGGTACATTTCAGGGTGGAATCCTCTCTTCCCTGCTGTAGAACATCACGGTCGATACTCTTTTAATGAGGCTGGACCATGCCGGCTGCAAAGTGATTGCTTGTGCAGACGACATAGCTGTAGCAGTGTCAGGAAAGTGTTTATCTACGCTATCGGAGAGGCTAAATCACTCTTTTAACATACTTTCAAGTTGGAGTCGTGTGAGCGGGTTGAATACGAATCCTAGTAAAACAGAACTAGTGGTGTTTACAAGGAAGTACAAAGTTCCTTGTTTTTAATTACTCAAACTG
The DNA here is from genome assembly GCA_947369275.1 of Nemotelus nigrinus. NCBI lineage: Eukaryota > Metazoa > Arthropoda > Insecta > Diptera > Stratiomyidae > Nemotelus > Nemotelus nigrinus. The sequence continues at coordinate 168,012,318 of OX376372.1, forward strand.
AATGGGATCTCCATAAACTTAAGCCAGAGGGTCAAGTATTTGAGACTGATCCTTGACTCAAAGTTGATATGGACCTACAATGCAGCGGAAATAGCTCGGAAGGCTTTCAACCCACTTTACTGCTGCCAAAGAGCCGTAATGGGATTGCAGCCCCCTACGCAGTGAGTTGGGGATTGCAACCTCATACTGTTGCTTGGCTTTATACTGCTGTGGTTGGGCCAATTCTTTTGTTTGGGATGACGTTCTGGTGGCAGGCGGCTCTTAAGGCTACTTGTATACGGTAGTTTATAAAAGTGCGGAGGATGGCTGCACTACTGGTAACTGGAGCGCTCGGCTCCACTCCAACTAAAGCACATTTTGTGCTGCTACATTGGCTGCCAACAAATCTACTGATTCTGCAGCAAGCTAATCTTACTGGTGTGATACTAATTTGTATCTCAGCATGCAATAGAACAGAGCTCGATCATGCGACGGTTTTGACCGAGGGAGTATCCGCACCAGCAGTTGTTGGCAACATCACTCCGCAATGCCGACTGGATTCGGAGTTCACAGCTCGCATTCCTGGTAATGATGAATGGTGGGATGGTGTCACCCTCGAAAGTGGGCTTATCTATGTATATACTGACGGTTCAAAGCTGAATAATAGAGTCGGGAGTGGTGTTTACTCAGATGAGCTGAATCTCAAGCTGTCCTTCCTTCTACCAGACTACTACCAGACTACCAGACTAGACAGGCAGAGGTTTTCTGTGTAATCGAATATTCGGGGTCAATATTGGTATATTCACAGAAAGCCAATTGGCTATTATTTCCCTTGCTGGCCCTTGTACAGTGTCCATGATTGTTGCTGAATGCCGTTTATCTCTTAGGGAGATGTCGAGACATTCGGTTGTTAAATTGATTTGGGTACCTGAACTTAGGGGTTTTCAAGGCAACTGTGATCCCGATGAGCTAGCAAGGCTTGGAACTTTGCTACCTGAGGTCTCTTGCTCCATTTCAATAGGTATACCGATGACATCGGTCAATCTGGCCATAAGGCAAAAATATGTTGAGGACGCTAGGAAGTTCTGGGCAGATGAATCATCCTGTGCGATAACAAGGCAGTCCTGGATATCCATGGATGCTCATCTCACCAGACAGCTTTTAAGCTTAACTCGAAATGCTTTGCGTTGCACTGTGGGCGTTTTTACGGGCCACTGTCTCATAGGACGGCATGCGCAACGATTGAGCGTAGAGTTTAACGATTTCTGTCGGAGTTGTGGTTCTGAGGACGATGAGGAATCCGTCCTTTATCTCATGTGCCAGTGTCCGACTTTGGCAAGGAGAAGGTTGGCGGCACTTGGTGCACCCTTTCTCTCAAACCTGACGGAACTGTCCCTGGTCAATTTAAAGAGGATAGTCCGGTTTGTCAAAGGAAGCAGATGATTTCCTGATTTTGATGATTTCCTGAATCCCTAATTATTGTGGCATAACAACGGGCCCCTCTTGTGCTTATGTGTGTTAGTCGTCAGGTCTCTGTTAATCGGCAGCCATTTCGACCTAACCTTACCTAAACAAGCGCGGTAAAAATATCGTCCTTCTCTCAAAAATCCACGCATTCCTAATTATCTGTGTTGTTTAAGTGAAAAAGTTGAAAAAAATTGAATTGTTGTGGTGGAATGATTAAAATGATTTTTTTTTTGACTAAGTGGTCTCGAAAGTATGCACTAATTTTTCTCAGACATCAGCTCATAGTACATACCTGACCTAGAGTCCACATTGGCCATGAGCTCTGCCATATGCGATGGCAATGAATGTCAGTTTATGGCATGTCATCTGCGGCCTGGGCAGCGGCATGTCATGCCATATCATTTTAAAAATGTCGCTCAGCCGTGAACATGTGCGCGCTATCCGGTATTTGAAAGCACTGCAGAGGTAAGAGAAAGCGGAATGTGAGGAAAGGCGTAAATTGAGGAAGAGGCGAACATATATTTCCATAAGCAATCTTTTTTTTGTATTCATTTAAGATTCGTAACACTATTTCCCTCGACATCGCCATTTTGAATATGAAAAACTGTCAGAATATGGCCATGCTCATGGCCATGCAAATGTCTTGCCATATGGCTTGACATTTATGGCATGCCATCAAATATGTCATGCCATTTACTGTCTACATTTTCCATTTCCATGGCAAGTCGAATGTTATGCCATCTCCCATGGCCAATGTGGACGTGGCGTAACTGATGTGGCCACTTGCTGATCACAAATTAATAGTTTTTATGAAATAGCTGCTTTTCTATACGGAGAAACGGTTATGACACAATTTTTGAAAATGCTCGCGTACGTATAGTGGCTCCATAAAGAAGTTGGATGTACATAACTACTTATATATTCCAAGAGAAAATAAAATATTCCAAGAATACGTTTCAAAGCAAAGACAATAAGCTTTGATAACTGTTTATTGTTTGCTCATGAAACATAGGATAATCAATAATAAAATGCAGAATCATGGCTAAAAGAAATACAAAAGAACAAGTTAAAAAATCATATCATTGGAACAAAGGAAAATTTTGAGTCAGCACTTCAGACTGAATGGGCGAAAATTGATCCTTTCTTCCGTGAAAAACTTGTAAAGTTCATGCCCGATAGACAAAAACTTAACTTGAAAAATAAAAGACTGTCAACAACAGATTAAACATTTCTTATAATATTCTAAAATTTTACTTATGTTGATTGTCCGAATTTTTTCTTTAGCTACATAGATTTTAGCTAAATTTTGTTATTGATGTTTCTATTTATTATAATCAAACAACATATTGTTTGTAAAACACAATTTTTTGTGCGATTATGTGCATATAAGTTGAGAATCTTTCGATAATTGCTGGATATTTTGGTCTTTAAAATTTTTGGATGTTTAACATGTATTAGTAATAACTCAGTTTTATTGCTGGATGAAAATTATAGTGTGGTTTAGGAAAAAGGAGACGAGAGAATGCCAGTTTGTAACTATCCTACTAGGAGCCTTTCCGAATTGACGTCTTTGCCTTCGTCTTCAGCTTGTTATAACAAAAGGTAAGGTCAGATCAAGTTGAGCTGGCCCGAATTCAATTATCTACGTCTTGGCGTCTCCCCAGAATAAACATTCTGTTTTGATTTTTGTTGGCTTGATCGTGTTTTGAGGCAATGTTAGGAAGCAAAGCTATGGATTTCGGACACTTTGTCTTGGTCCGCGTCAAGTTGTAAGAATAGATCAGTTACTTTGCTGCCGTCACAATCTATCATGAACAGCTGAAAATGAGGACGAAGACATGAATTCAGAAACGCCCTTGAAAGAAAGTGTTAATTTGAACTGTTCTACATGAGAAGTTGTATTCGATCAAGGCTCTCTAAGCCAGGCCGGCCAGAAAACTAATTAACGTGCAAAATGGCGGCCGTAAGGAAACACCGTTAACCAGTCCCCACAATCTCTCTTTTCTACCGCTGAGATAATGAAAATTGTAAATACATCAGAAACACTAGTAAACCTTAAAAGCAAGATATTGGCTCAGGTATCAGATGTTTCCTTAGCATCAGCAGAACGTACCTAGCCTGGTTTAGGGCGTCTTCATTCGATATGTGCGTGAGAAAAACAAACATGTTCACGTAGAAACATTAGTATAAATGGGTTGGTATCTCATCGGACATAGGTATTGGATACAGATTTCGAACAGTATGGTTTGGATGTTAAATTGCTGGGCGGATAGCTTTGTTGTGCTTAACTGAAGCTAATATGACGGTATAGGCGAAATTTTTCCCTTCTGATAAAGGTCACTATTTTCGTAATAGTGACCAGTGGTCTTGGAATGAAGGAAGGAGGCATTTGCTTGAGTTAACTTGAAGATGTTGAAGGCCAAAGAAGGGTATCGTATGTAGAAACTGGACGAATCAAATATTTGCCGGTGATATCCTTAGTAATTGTGGAGATAATGGAGTTCAGCTTGAAGACACAGCCTATGCGGTGGTATGCAAGGGCTACTTTGTTGATGTTTGACTGAATATGGTCGCTTGGTGTCCAGTGCTCAGATTCAAACAAATTGCTTCACTTCTCACTGCTGTTTTCATGCCCTTACATCTCTCTCTTCTGAGAGTTGAATCCATAATTTGCGATCTCAGAAGAGATACATATAAGGAAATGAAAACAGCAGTGAGAATTAAAGCAATTTGCCTGAATCAGAGCGTTAGCAGTAGCGAAGGAAAACTATGGGCACTATGGGCAAATTCACCAGACTTTTCCTCCGCAAACAGGAAGATAGAGATAGTACGCCATGTGCACGCGAATTTGACAAATTACAACCAAAAGCTCATTGAACTTAGGTAGCAGAGAACCCAAAGTGAATATTTGAGGTAGTAGTTCTCTCGATTTGTTCTAGTAATAGATTTTATCTTTATAGTAAAATTGCTTCACTAAATTTCGTATATATGTATATACATATATATATATACATATATATATAAATATATATATATATATATATATATATATATATATATATATATATATATATATATACATATATATATATATATATATATATATATATATATATATATATATATATATATATATATATATATATGTTTCATTCATTTCCTTAAATATCGCTGTTCTGAGTTTGCGATACACCATTGCAGTTCAAGTGAATTTGCTTTGTTTTAAATTTTCGTAGTGTTTTAGGAATTAGAGTTTTGAGAGTAACGCTACACTCTTTTGAAAGAGCAGCTAAGCAAGGTGGTAGCCTGACACAAAACTCTACTTTCGAAAGTATCAATCTCGAGTCAAGTTTCAATTTGAATAATACTGCAATAGGGCAATTTTCATGATTTAAAGTTTAGCCACCTAAGACAGGGAAATGATTTAATATAAACTATTGTCCCAACATGAAATATTATTAATAAAAGACTGTGAATAGGCAACTGTTATCAATTCCGTATGTTTCATTGCAAACGGCGGTCAAATACATTCAATACAACCCGCTGATGCTAGCCCATAGATACCATTTTTCTTGAAATGTTAACTTTGAATGTACTCGACGTTCCAAGAACGATGTTTCATTAATGGGAAAGAAAAATGAAAAAAAAAACACAGTTATTTCTACACAGGCGAGTGTGGTTTTATGGGGAAAATACTTCGGCGCGACGGTTTCACCAAATTCTGGAGCGATCGAAGTTGTTGCCTGTGGACCAACGAGTGAGGTACCTGCGGTGAAGGTGATACTTTTTTTTCAATCGACCTTACAATTCAAACATTGTTTTCGAAATAATTGAGATTTGTAAGCACTATTGGTGGAATATTCACCATTTTTAAGAAAACAAGATATTACGTACCAACAATTTAATTTATTTTGAAATAGCAACATTAAAAGTTAAAGAAGCGAAAGTTCTATCAAGTCAAGTAAACAAAATTTAATATTTTTCTAGTTAAATACTAAAACTTTTTGCAATTCCTTTGCTTTTATAGTGAACTTGAATTTGGTGTATGCACATCCATATGTACATTGACTTATAACAAAGTTAATGTTCTTCACTTTTTAAGCCGGGTACACATAGGACCAAGACCAACGGCCAAGCCATTTGTTGGCTCAGATTCGCTTAGTGTGTACAAAGAGCCACCCTTGGCCTTGGCTGCTGCTCGCTCTGCTGGCGGTAACTTCAAAGCGTTGGCGATGTATTGGCCTTGGGACTCCGTTGTAGTGTGGACGGTTGGTCGAGTTGCCTGTCATTAATATCGAGTAGTATGTTGAGCTAGGCTGTGTTTTTTTGTATATGGTCCAATATAGTGTATGGTGTCCAAATGCGTTCTACTACCATAAATGCGTTACACTTTACAACTCCATTTTAATCGCTATCAATCACTAAGTGTACAATGACACTTAAGGTTCAGTTAGCGAACCTGCGTCGCGTCCGTCGCGTCCGCTCCGACTGAGTTGAATTTCTCAGTTTCCATATACTTTACATTGGAAGACGCAGCGATAGTTATCCAACCGGTGCGTCGGACGCGACGGAGCGCAAGAGATGATCAAATTTCATCTTCGGACGCGTCGAGAGAGAGAAAGGTGAGTTTAGAATGAGTGGTGAGTGTTTTGCAAGGCATTCTGTCAGCTATGAATTTTTCAAGGTGAATATATTTTCAAAATGTTTTGTGGAATAGATAAATCATTTTCCTGAAATATTTAATTAATCGAATGTTGATGCTGAAGAACTTGTTAATTAGCGTATTTTATAGTTATAAATATATCTGGTAAAATAATGTTAATTTACCGATCGTTCAAAAAACAGTCAACGTTTGTTGAACCGATTAAATTGATGTCTGCATTAAATTAGCTTGTCTTTCATTTATCTTCGCAACTGTTGCTTCAGTGAGAACTTTATAAATAGCAAGCTTGAAAATAACGCGACAAAAATAATAGTAGCTGTAATTTATTATAGTTCGAAATTTTGTTGACTCCGAAACCAAACATCCGAGTAGAAATGTAAAACAAGTGTTTACGTTATTGCACCATACTAAATTAATTATGTAGTCATTGTATTAATATTGAATGCCATCTCTTTTCCCCTGGTGGATGAATAATTCTAGATAAATAAAAATTTATCAATATTTTTTGTAAAATACCAGTGTCCACTTATGACTGCCAACATATTTCGTTTGCAGTAGAAAAAAAATGTCTGAATATGCAATACGTACTGTGCAATTAAGATGAAACATTGCTTCTTTCATACGTTTAGCTACTAACCAACAAATTACAAAACAGCTCAAACTACTCCCGCGTTCGAATATGAATTTTACACCACGAAAATAAAAACTGACCATCATCGCCTTTGACAGACGGAGCGGACGCGACGCACTCTCAAAGATCATCGATGCGTCCGGTCATAAAACGCAGCGGACGCGACGGACGCGACGCACGTTCGCTAACTGAACCTTTAAACCGAACCGCATCCAGTGCCTTGGCTCCAAGCCATTGGTCCCAATCTGTTCCTGTGTAGACGGCAGGACCAACACCAAGGTCAACGACCAACATTCGATCAAGCTGTCATTGGCCGTTCGTTAGTTGTATGTGTACGCGCCTTTACACGAACAAATAGACTGCACTGTGCACTCAACTGCTGCTATTCAACCTCAACTTCAGATATTCCTTTTCTCCGCTACCAAGTTATACGAATCTTTGGTTGTTACTTGTCAAATCATCATGTTTCCTTTTCTTGATGAAAGGGTTTTTTAGAAGCCGATACTGAGATTCGAAAAAAAAATCTAAAAAATATTTAACATACTGTTTGGTTCAAAAAATTCAAAAAATTCACTGTTCTTTTTAATTTTGAAATTAGATTTTTCTTCATGTGTAAAACCGGAAGTAAACACTTCAACTCGTTATTTGAATAATTTGGACCAGGTTCATTTTGTTTATTTCAATATCAAAACTAAGCTTAGAGTGCACTTATTTTATGATAAAGGTTTAAGAGTGGGATGACCCAGTAGTTTAGGAGGTAGGTGAATTTCAATACATAAAAGTCGTATGAAAAGTAGTAGCGAGAGCTTGCTTACTGGCTCTGATTATTTATTATTTTTTCTCAGTTTTCTTCCCTCGAACTTGAGTAGCCTAGTGGGTAGAGCATTGGCTTCTTGCGTGTGGGGCCCTGGTTCAAATCCAGGTTCGGACGAGGGTCCGCGCACCAAGCTTTGAGTTCACCTAGCTCTGATTAGGTACCTGATTTAAATCAGGGGTAAAGTGAGTCGTGGAACTAATCGCTCCACACTCGTATCCACAATGATTGAAAAAATTGTAATGAAGCTCTGTACCAGCTGCAACCCCTAGACCCGTACAAGGGTTGTCGTGGGATTGCTTTACTTTACTTTCTTCCCTTACACACTTATAGTCATACTCAGCCAGTACAGTGACTGGGGACGTCATTGCAAAAATTACCACTAACTTACGCTACGAATTAGATCTAGCTTATATATACAAATAACTATTCTGACTAGTAAAATTGAATCTTAGAAATACTTTTATTCCAGCTGTTTATATTTAGGAAAGCACAAGTTGATCTGTTTTACTCTATCCATAAGAATTATTTGCATTTAAACCCAAAGCTAGTACCCGAACTTATCAATATCCTGAACGATAAGGTAGGTCATAAGCACTTAAATTACATATGTATATATATTTTTTATTCCTGCAACTATTACAATGTTCAGTTTTATGAAACATAGTAGTACTGGGAACATAAACTTCATAGCTTTTTTCCAAAACTTAGCACACACGCGCCAACCAGAGTTTTGACTTCCAGGACGATCCTTTTAGCATATTGAGAAATATTTACAAAGTCAATGCTCTATCAAGATAACGATATGCATAGTCGATCGATTGGAATCTTCGAAGGGAAATTCGAGGATGTTCGGTAAGAAATTGTAAACGCATTATCTTGAGTGGATGTACGAAAGTACAAAAATGTGTCAAGAGAATATGGTGGAAAGTATGTAGGGAAATACCAAAACGATGCCCTCACTAAAAACCTGCATTCGCATATGTTACATGTTATTTCTCCAGAGAACAGAATATTGTTCGTGTCATTGCATTTTCAGGCTGTGCTTGGCTGCTTACTACTTTGGAAACATATAAGTATATGATCAAATTATGAGTTTTGTCTAGTAAATAGTGTAAATACATAAAACGATTCAGGTGTTTATCGATTATGTTACCATTATGCAGTTGAAATTTTTAGCAGCAATCACTTATAGAATCCACTTTTGTAACACTTACTCAAGAAATCCATAATGCAATTTATTATTCTCTAGTATCCGATTCTGTTGCCTCTCATGACTAAGAATTCACATCGTTTTCCAACACACACATGGTGCAAATGTTATACGAGTACTACTTGTTTGCTTCCATTTAATCTAACTAGAAAATATGAGATATACATACACAAATGCCTTTGAGTGACACGGAAAAATTCTGTTTGCAAAAAGAATCCTGTCGAAATTTCAGCTAATGGATCCCGGAAGCGAAGTATACACATGCTGAAACCCAGAACTTGACATGAAAGGATGCCAATATGATGTAGCATCCCGTCGCGTGGATTCGACAAGCATACTTGTATCTGACAGCATGAGTTTGGGTGCGGAAAAATTTCTAGATATATTAGTATGGGTATTCGTTTTCTTATCCGTTTACTAACATACATACATACATACACTTAAGTGTCCTGTAGGGATATGTCTATGAATACTTCTATACTCCGGAGCAATCGAAGAGTGAGCACCCTGTATTCGTCGTTTGATGCATATAATCGTCACGATACTCAGGAGCAGATATCGAAATTATATTAAATAGGCATTGGAAGCATTTAATCTCATCAGCGATATCATCTTCGCTTTGAATGATGGCGGAAGTTATATTTGAGTATGTTAATGAATTGGTATTGTGGAAATAGCTCTGAATGTTTCTTGCTTATTGCACGTGGCGGAGTGATTTTGTCTGAGCATAAAAGCAAAAAGCTTCGATTCTTCCAAAGAATTATGTAAAAGAAGCAAGGACAATCGTCTAAGTAGCTGGGCAGAAACAATGTGGCAAATTAAAAAAAAATTCAATGTATGTACGTGCGCCCTGGTAACGTAAGTTCCAGCAAATGGTGGCTAAGTTTCAAGCAAACAATATTTGAAACCGAACGAAGAATGTTGTTTCCCGGGCAAACACAAAATACTGATGAATAATGTCGTTCGAGTTTTTAAATAAAAAGATATCCTAGAGATAAAATTAGTTGAAGGTGTCGAACCGACATATTCTTCATATCGTCGCTGTGAAATCAAACCGGCATATCTGCAAAAATTGAGTTTTTGAGTTTTTGGTATCAAAAAATTCCTTATTTTCCCCTCTATTTTTATGTCTCACCGGCATATCGTAAAGTTGAATAAAAACCCGTCTAATGGTGTTTTGCCGCTTTGCATTCACGTGGAAATAGCCCACATGCGGAAACTTTAAAGCGCTCTAGTGAAGAATGTGTATTTTGCAGATATGCCGGTTTGATTTCACAGCGACGATATATGTTCGAAACAAAACCAGTCGCTTGAAAATTGGTAAAGAACTTTTAAGTTTCCTATGATCTGAAAAATCTGCGGACAGCAGCTTGCTAAGTATTTCAACATCTTAAACTTCATCGAAATAAAAACGAAATTTACATGACAGGAAGGTTTTGTAATAGAATAGGTCTTATGGGCTCTAAGCAGTGGTGAGTTCGCACTTTGGTCATATCGCACGGAGCAACACTAACATTAAACTTTTGTATGCTAAATACCCGATCTCTGACCCGGCCCACATAAAGGTATTTGGTCGATCTACGCGGTCGAAATTATTTCTTATGGGTTTATTATCATAAATAGCGTGCTGACATTTTTTATTGCATTATAGATTATATAGGATGAAAGAGTATAAAACAAGATCATTTTGGCTGATTTTTATTACAAGGGATACTATGATACACACAAACTTAATAGAATTTTAAACAAATCAAAACGGTTTTGATGATGAGTACTATGAATCTTCGTCAGAAGACTCTTCCTCGTCTTCTATAGACGTCTCGTCTTCTGTAAACTCCTCTGTTGAGTCCGAGTCATCATTAATTGGATTTGGTTCAGCTGGTATAAACTATGGCTTCTTTCGAAAATGGATTCGTCATTTTTTTTCGTATTGGCCTCATGCTACTCAGCAAAGGATCAGAGCATAGAAGAAGTCTATTTAAGGCATCACGATTGCATGATTCCCTGGAAACTTTACGTGCAAAGTTTTGTCGGTACTGCCTGAAATGTTTGTTTTGTGCTTCAGCAGCTTCCTCAGATAGTAGGCCAATAGGTAGCAATGCGTGTTGTATCACAATTGCACTATGCACCAGGATCTTATGAAATGTAGGGGTCATCGGATGCCATGGGTACAATTTGACGTAAAGCCTTGCAGTTTGTATTCCATAATCGGCAAACTTATTTAAGTCGATCTTGTGACCACTCGAAATGACTTCCAAAATAATTTTCAGTCCGTAAATCAAGTTAAAGTCAACACCAGTTATTTCAGCTGCTAGTTTTGGATTGGCAAAAAAACTTCTGCTTGTATTACCATCATTCGTGTTACCGAAGCCTGATTTCGGAATATCTACTATCAAACCTGTTTCATGTTTAAACTTTTTTTTGTATCTCTGCTTTTCTTTGCTTTGCTATGGCTTTGTCATTTTCTGATCTTAGCTGCCATTTTCGTACTGGAATTTTATGTGATAGATGCAATATGCTTTCGAAGAATCGGATTCTAGCGGGTAACACAGAAAGACCAAAGGATAATGCATCGGTATCAATATCACATTTGATGGTTAAGTCATTGAACTGCTTTGATGTAGCCCCACAAATATAACATTTCATTGTAGATGTTCTTGTTGCAGCATTGCACACTTAAGCATCTACCATAGTTAGCATCAATGTTTTTTCTCCCCGAATGAATTCGGTATTTTGGAATAACTTTATGGTAGTCAATTTCTGCGTTTGTAACGTCAACAGATTCTTTCACAAATCTGATTCACATAAGACGACAGTATCTAGGTGAAGATGGAGTCGGGTTAAGGCAGACTACTTTGTTTCCTTTTGTGCCACACACTTATTTCAAAGGAACGAAGCAACTTTGAAAAACTGTAGCGTCTGAAGCATCAGTTTGCATGTTTTGCTTGTATTGTGCTAGTTGGGAGCCATCGCAACCCCACTTGCTAATCAACACTAAAGTGCTCCGTTCTTTTAGACTTAATCCCTGTAAAATGTGTTCTAAATATGTTGGTAATCTTGTCACCGTATGATTCATCAAGTCTTTTTATTTAGTTTCGGCGCAAATTTCAGACACTTGGAAAGATTGTTCGGGTGAATAACAGTCTTGCTTTGCTCTTTGAAGCACACTGTAGATTGGATACCTCTTTTTCATTGTACTTCTAATTATTTGGTATTGTTTTCTTGAAAGATCGGCTTCAATAAACATTGATAGAGCTTGTAATGGTGTTAATTTATGAATGAATTGAATGATTGAATTTATTTTTATTTGTGCGAAGAGTTTCTAACAAGGTAATACAGTGATTATTAACAGTTATGAGTTCAGACTTTATCTAAGTCTATGCAGCATTAATGGTATCATGTGTACATGGTACATATTGACATTGATTTTTGGTCTTATGAACTAGGAAAAGTTTGCACAATTAAAAACCTAATGAGCTATTTTAGGTATTAACGTAAAAGAAACCTTAGACTAGCTTATACTAACTTGTCCTAACTTAGCGTCTACATTTCAGTAATTAAAAATAATACTGTCAATTATCAAAAGTTCTCAAGCAGAATTTCCGTTCAAGAGCGTTAAGGAGAGCATTAACTGGGATCACCCCACTTGAAGCATGAATTGCAGCAGCTGAAGTATGCCAAGGTTTATTCAGTAGGATCTTCAACCATTTATTCTGTATTGTTTGTAACTTTCGCTTATGTGTATTTGCACAACTATTCCAAAGAGGTGCATCATAGAGAATCACAGGCTGGATAACTGACTTGAACAAGATTAATTTATTTTTCACGGATAAAGAAGAGTTCCTATTTATCAGAGGGTAAAGGATGCGGATAAGTTTCGAACATTTTTCAACCACGTAGTCTATGTGTGCATAAAAGGTTAATTTGGAGTCCAATTGTACTCCTAGGTATTTTACGGTTTTGGTCCACTTTATTTCGCTACCCATAAATTTGAAAGTACGTGGCGGGAAATAACGAGCAGCTCTTCGTTTGGTGAAGAAAATGACTTTGGAGGGATTCACTTTAATTCTCCATTTGCTATAGTACGAAAGAATATGGTTCAGTTGAATTGATAGGTTACTGACTACCGTACTTTGTTCTACCGCAGATGTGTATATCACAGTATCGTCAGCAAAGGCTGCATGAGAGCAGTTGTGCATGGCTGGGATGTCAGAGACGTAGATGTTATATAGGAGGGGGCTGAGACAAGATCATTGTGAAACACCCGCCCCAATAGGTTTTTTATCCGATAAGACATCTTTTACTCTGACTCTAAATACCCGATCACTAATGAAGGATTGAATTATGTGGACTAGATAAGAAGATATTTTCAGTTTCAGTAGCTTGTATATGAGCCCATTATGCCATACACTGTCGAAAGCTTTTTCAATATCTAGGAGAATCATTCCTGTAGACTCTTGACGATTAAAGACATTTGTGATGTCAGATTTCACTCGGAGTAACTGGTGAACAGTTGAACGATTTTTTCGAAAGCCATATTGAAACTCTGGAATGATTTTGGCTCTATCTGTTTCTTGACTTAAGCGAAGAAGGATTATTTTCTCAAATAATTTCCCAATAATTGATAGTAAGCTTATTGGGCGAAAACTTTGAGGTAAAGTTGGATCTTTACCTGGCTTAAGTATTGGGCACACAATAGCTTCCTTCCAGGCTTTGGGAAAATACCCAATCTTTAGACAGGTGTTGAAGATTTGACACAACATTGAGATGTCAGATTGTGGAAGGTTTTTTATCATAAGCGGATAGATTTTATCAGCTCCGGGTGACTTCTTGGCTTTTATTTTCTTAAGTAGAAATTTAATTTCTGCTGGTTTGCATTTCAGATCTTCCGTGACGATGAAAGATGGAGTCATTGAACTGATGGTGTCTTGGATTGTTTCCTCAAGATCTCGATAGCTTGAAAGTAAAGAGTTTGACTGGGTGTTGAAGAAATTTTCGGCAAGACAGTTTGCTTTGTCGTCGTTAGTGAACTTGTAGCCTTGGGAAGATTTCAGCGGAGGTAAAGGGTTTCGACCGTTTTTTAGAAGTTTATTTAGATGCCACATCTTTTTGCACCCTGGTTGAAGTTGGGAAAGCATTAGATTCCAGTCTTTGTTTCTTTCGTCATAGATAGCAGTTCGAATTTTTTTGTTTAAGCGATTAACTTGTTTCTTGACATCGGGGTCTCTTGATCTTTGCCAGTGACGTCTTAGTATGTTTCGGTCGTTCATTAGGTGTTTTATGTTTGGGCTTAGATACTGGTGTTTGCAGGAAGATTGAACTTTCGGTGTAAATGTTTGAAAGGAGCTGTGCATTGATACGTTGATGACTACAAGCAGTTCATCAATTGAGCTAGCATGCAGAGGATTAGGAACTTTAAGAGCCAAATCATGAAAGAATTTCTTAAGACATTTGCGGTATCTTATCCAATTAGTTTTGGAGGTTAGATATTTGCATTTTTCTTCTCTGTTAATGGGTGTACACGACGTTATCGAGAAGAATACGGGGAGATGGGTTGAAGATAGATCATGTACCGTTACGGGCTGTGCGAAATTCACAACGCCGTCACTAAGAATGAGGTCGAGAGTTGAACATCTTCCGTTCGATGGATAATACGTTGCTTCTGTAGGCGGGTAAACTGCGAAACGAGTTCTATCTATCTCATCAGCTAGTATTCTCCCTGCTTTGTTAGCAGAAAAGCAATTCCAATTTCTGTGGCGCGCGTTAAAGTCTCCATAAAGTAAGACTCGCGAGTATGTTCTAAAAATATATTTTATGTCTTTGCGAAAAGCATCAAGTTTATGAGCATCTAGCTTAGTTCCTGGGAATTACACGACAACAATTTGTGTTTTGATGCAGGTAAGCTCAATTGCAATGGTTTCTATTACTTATGTTTTTGGTAAAGGTAATAACGTGTGTTTAATGCTACTGTTTATGGCTATTGCTACTCCACCACCGTTTTGCTCTCTCCTATCGTGACGATATACCATAAAATTAGGAAGATAAAGCTTGTCTTTAGGCTTGAGCCACGTTTTCGTTATTAATAGAACGTCTATCTTATTTTTAACTAAAAAGTCTAGTGTTTCTCTAATCTTATTTCTAATGCTTTGGGCATTCCAAAGCACACACCTGACATTCGGTTGCTGTTGCTGGCTGATGCTCATTTCGAGACGATCTCACTGTACAAAAACAGGCACGATACCTCGAAGACTGCTTGCAGTTGTTGTTGTTTTGAAGTACACCCAGCAAGTCTGGATATCAGGTGAGTTGAGAGCTCAATCAGTTGGTCGCAAGTAAATAAGTCATTGCTCGTGGACATTGGGTTTTGACCATTGGATTGCATGGCATTCAGTTGTCGTGCAGCATAAGCATAAGATCTTGTCAAGCTGGGTTGACCGTTTGTGTTTGAATGTTGCACTGGTGTGCCTGGTTGCGCGTTACGTACCGAGCTTTTTGAGTGGCCGCGTAAAGTCAGGAAGTTATTGTCCGTAAGAACAAAATTTTCGGCTGGTAATTTCTTCACGTATGTCGTATCTGTTCAGAAACTCAGAATATACTGTTTTGTATCGTGTAGCTAGCTTTCTTTAAGTAGTTTTGAAGCATCTCTGTAACCAGAAGTTTGTAATGTTAGCTGAGCAGCATACATCAACACATCGTCATTTATTGCACTTCGAAGTTCTTCCGTTTTTCGTCTTTTAGTTCTCTCACTCGATTCTTTAAATGATCTTTGTGGTCGACTTGCTGAAAGTTTTATCTGCACTCTTGGTATAGAGAATGTTCCTTGTAACCAACTAGAGTTCTTTTTTATAAAAACATTTTCTTTTTTGTGTGCTTTAAGCCACCTCAATTTAAATTTTGATTTATTATGAAAATTTGTGTTTTATGTCTTTCGTTTGTTGTTTTGAATAGTCTTCACATGATTACAAGTCTCTTTCAAGATAATCTAATTTTTCTTCACAAGTAGGCAATTTTTTTTGTTGCATTTTGACAAATAACCTTTTCCGGGTCAACATCAATAACAATAAGTCGGTTTTTTTATTCTATTTGTTTGAGGGACCCGAAATAAGTAAAAACCATGGGTATCCGCGAAAATTTTTAGCATAGTTCTTTAGTCAAAACCTTAAAATACCTACTACAACAAAAAAATCCCGGGGCGTACCCTGAAGTACAACTAATACCTTTGTAATTGCAAAATAATGCTCAAAACTTTGTTCAATAGACCACAATTTTCACATGTACTAAGATATCATTAAAATTACATTGAAATAATTCCAAATTACAAAAGTCTATGCATTCTTATCTGTAGTATCTAAACTTATAGTATTTTTTTGAGAAAATCACCCAACGAACCATATGACACTGAGAAACTGAATTATTGTTCAAACTCCTGGAAAAATTACGTGCAACAAAAAGAACGATCACGTTTCGATAGAGACACTGACGCTGAACGGGGTGTCGAGAGGGGTGGGGACCGGCGGTATAATACTCCTCGACTCTTCAACTTGGTCGGGTAGCGATTGTACGAAACTAGAGCTACTTTTACAAAATTGACTTTTGACCGCGTAGATCGACTAAATACCTCTACGCGGCCGTGAGTTCAAAACGATTTTTTTTGCCACTGAAAGTGGAAACCTCCAAATCATCGACTCTTTTGAAAAATTGTCGTTTTTTTTAAAAATTAAATACATAAATAAATCTTATACTTTCTTTGATTGTCAAAGTTAAGCTTTTGAAATTTTATATCGGGCAAGAACGATAACCCTTCCCCAATTCACCTACATATATTCTTAGCATCTGAAACTTTTGTTCACGAGAATTCACGACTCGTTAATCAAACATCACTGAAATTCACAGAATATATTAGCTTTTAGTAGAACCAGATCCGATGAGTGTGCGCTAGGTGCCTAAAATAAAATCGAGAAAATTTGAAAAAGCTATCGCAAAAACTCACAAGACATATTGATGTTACTTATTTGCAGAAACTCGAGAAGGCTCGATAATTTGAAAACATTCAAATCATTGAGCCTCCCATCCTTTGATTTATATATATTTTTAGCATCAGAAACTTCTGTTCACTGGAATTCACGACCCAATAATCAGGCACAACTAGAATTCACAGAACGCATTGGTTTTGAGTACGAACAGGTCTGGTAGAAGCGATTTTGAAATGTGTGCAGTCCTGTCCCAGTGGCGCCATCCTGAAAAATCTCTTACCAAACATTGCTTTTTGTCCCATAAAAATAAACTATTTTTGCTTTATAAATTCTGATCCGGTCACCAAATTTTAACGAAATTCACACATTAGTTGGGTCAGACTCTAAAACAAATTTGGTAGAAATTCGGTTGAAAAATTCGGTTGAAAAATTCGTTTGGAGCTGTCAGATACGGTAATTTTGGTGTCTTCAATTTTGAAAATCTGCTCAGTAAAATAAAGCTTTTTGCCCTATAGCCTCCACTGCCGCCATGAAGTGAAACCAAATTCATATGGTAAACGGATCTTGATATAGGAAATATTCTGTGGGAGTTGATTGAATCATGATAGGGCTACCAGCTATGGTTATTGTTGTATTTTTTGCCATATCTTTAATAAACGGTTTTGTCATAAAATTTTCGAATGGTAATAATTTTGCAGTGATAATAAACAACAATTGCTAAGATTTCATCAATCTGAAAGCCTGTGAGAGTGGTAGCCAAAATTTCTTTGTACCCTTATAACTTCCAATGCAGCCATTGGATCGAAACGAAATTCGCAGAGTACCTGTCTTCAACGTGAAGCCGATTTGATATATTTTTATCTTTTGTGTCAGCAAAAGGCTACCAGCACGAGGCATTTTTGTTATTTCCGTATCAATAAATGCTAACGTTAATTATCTATGTGATGAAAATCTAAAATGAAAAGACGTTACCAATGTGTTTATTTTCCAAATTCTGCAAATTTTCGGGATGGCAGTAAACACCTTTCTTTCGATGAAGTCCCCTTATGAAAACGAAATTTAAAAAGTCAGGTTGATTTTGGCAGTTGTGATAGACGTTTAGTTGCAGTGGTGGCAAAAGTGTTGCAGGCACTGATCATTTTCTTCATTTCTGATACATGCTATGCTGTTTTCAAAGTTTTGTAACATAGGCAACCAATATTGAATATAAGTAAAAATGTTTGACTTTCGTAAATTTTGAAATTGATGTAAGTCGTAGTCCTGAAAACCTTTTCACCCCATGGGTTTTAATGCATTCTTGCGATCAAAGCGGTACATAGCCCTCGACACAGTGTGGCTGTATTAAGGCTAATAGAATATACAATCAAAATCTGCACGATTTTTCTACTGCCCATCGAACATTAGTGTTTCTAGCACTTCTGGAACGCTAGAATTTTGTTTTCAAATAAATTTTTCGAAACCAACAGAAATCTAGTGCACTTACTTTTCAGACGTGCCACGTATACACAGTGGTGGATGAAAGTTTTCACAAAAAGTCATCTGCAGGGCAAAATAGCTTGTAAAACAAAATTCAAAATAAGATCTTTATTCCATTATTTAAAAAAATACAAATTCATAGGAAAGCTCGAAACACTTTGAAATGCGCATAAATTCATTTGGCTGTTAGTTTTTGTGATTGAAAAAAAAACCCGTTTTTTTCTCTCCTTTCGAATCGATTTCGCGACAATGGGTTGGTTGAATTAGGATTCGGTTAAAATCTGTGAATGTTTGAGTTAACGTTTTAGTCTCATATTTATATGCACTACGAAGTTCTCCTTGTGAAAGATGATGTTTTATATCCACCTCGCATGAAAAGTTCGGTCTACTTGCGAAAAGTTTCAAAGATAATTTCCACTTAGGAGCTATTTTTGTCCTCAAACAGCCATATTGAAATCATTACGTTTGACTTGGTTGCGAATATCTATTTTTACTCAATATAAAACATTCGAAGCTAATGATTTTCTTTCAAGTTACTTTCCGAGTTGTATTGCTTTAACATTTGCTTATTTCGAAGTGATTTCTTTCCTTTTGTTTCATTCACACTCATGCATGAGAATTCATTTTTACCCTCGAGAGAACAATGGGAAACCTTTATGTATTGAAATGACATTTGCATACGTTAAAATAGCTGGAAATACTTCCAAACGGATGCGTGCTAAGTTACGGATACTTTCTTGACGTTTTTTTTTGTTGTAAAAATTTCCAAAATGACAGAAGTGAGACATGGGGCTCCCTCCTTTACTCGGATAGCGTGAGTTGAATTGACATGAATACATTGTTGCTAGTACATATGCTTGACATACTTGATTGAGGAAATGTTATGGTTGAAGTTTTCATAAAACCGTGCACATATGCTGAAAATTATTTGAAAGCGAATCACTTTTGAGATAAGTATCTTTCGTTTGTGGCTCAGTGGGTGAGAGAATTTCATATAAAATTCGGCATTGAATTTCCAAAAACCGTAAATTCTATGATATTAGTTTTGAGGAAATATTTTGCGAAAATCCTTTTTGGGATTTATATTATAATAATTTGCCTTTATATTATAATAATTTGCCTACTTAAAAACTAATATTTAAACGTTTGAAGTAAAATAATATTAATTAGTGTTAATAAATTAAAGTAATAGTTTGGTCCCTACAGCTAACCAATTCAATACCATAGCTGCAATGTAATAGTCTGTAATATTTTGTGTGTCGTAGTTTCTAATAATAATATTCCATGAAAATTTGTTGTTAGTTAGCCACAACTTAATTGACATGAATCTTCCGGAAGTTTGATGTTACGTTAAATAGTATAAATCACACAGCATTAACTTTAGAGAACCTTAAACCTGTTCACACATATACATTAAACCTGGTATGAAGCGGGCTGCCGAAACGATGACTTAGTATGCGGTAAATTCTTGAGCAAAGGCTTAGGACTGGATATTTGGGAAGGTGTTGAGGAGAAAACTCCCCTATATTATACTGTACCTATATGAAGGGCTGAAATAATCTTACGGTGATGAAAATTTGCTGCTGTATTTTAGTTTTCTTTTCCTTCCTCCCACTTTTCACCGGGCAGCCATGCGGTAATTCGCGTTACATCGATTTTGTGACTTAGGTTAGGTTGAAGTGGCTGCGGATCTACAGAGGCTTCACAACCAACACACATAGGCATAAGAGAGGCCCGTTGTGATGCCACAATAATTAGTGACTCTCTTCTACTCACTGAAGTCAACAAACCATTTGCTTCCTTTGACAAACCGGACTATCCCCTTTAAATTTATCAGGGACAGTTCCGTCGGGTTTGAGAGAAAGGGTGCACCAAGTGCCACAAACCCTCTCCTTGCCAAAGCCGGACACTAGCACATGAGATGAATTAAACTCTACCCCCAATCGTTGCGCATGCCGCTCTATGAGGCAGTGGCCCGTAAGAACGCCCACAGTGCAACGCAGAGCATTTCGAGCTAAGCCTTAGACCTGCCTGGTAAGATGTGCATCAATGGATACCCATAAATGCCTTGCTATCGCACAGGATGATTCATTTGCCCAGGACCTCCTAGCGCCCTCCAGATATTTTTGTCTTATTTGACCGATGTCATCGGTATACCTACTAAGAAGGAGCAAGAGACCTCATCGAAGGAGCAAGAGACCTCATCGCGCTTACGATTACCCTGAAAAGCCCTATGTCCTGGTAGCCAAATCAGCTGAACAACCGAATGCCTAGACATCTTCCTAAGAGATGCATGGCATTGAGCAATAATCATGGACACTGTACAAGGACCAGCAAGGGAAATAATAGCCGCTTGGCTATCTGTGAAAATACCAATATTGACCCCGAATATTCAATTACACAGAAGCCAGTCAAATGTCTGATAAATAGGCGCAACCTCCACTTGAAAGACACTACAGTGGTCTGGTAGACGGAGAGACAGCTTGAGATTCAGCTCATCTGAGTAAACACCACTCCCGACTCTATTGCTCAGCTTTAAGCCGTCAGTGTACACATGGATAAGCCCATTTTCGAGGGTGACACTATCATACCATTTATCCCTTCCATAAATACGAGCTGTTAACTCCAAATACAGTATGCATTGCGGAGCGATGCAGTCAACAACCGCTGGTACGGGTACTTTTTCGGCCAAGATCTTCGCATGACCAAACTCTGTTCTATTTCATGCTGAGACACAATTTAGTCTCACAGCAGCAATATTAGCTTGCTGCGAGATAATTAGATTGGTTGGCAGCCAATGTAGCAGCACAAAAAGTGCCAAAAAGTGACAATATCACAATTTTTAGTGTTTGCTTTTTTGTTTGTAGCGGTTTGATTTTTCCCCGTCAAGTTCGACTTACATGTATAAACGGCTTTCCAAAATACTTAGTTTAAATAAATTAAACTTAATTGCCAGTATCGGTTTGAAATGGCACGGAAAGTACTGCTTAATTAACAACACAGTTCTTTCATGGCTTTGCCACTATAACTCTCGGAGCTTTGTTGGGTTTCAGCCGATTTGTAGCTCTTTGCACCCCTATATTTATTTATTAATTTGTTCAATTGTTTAACACAAAACACTTATGCTCAGTTGCCGATTAGAAAATAACAATAAAAGAAGAGATAAAATAATTGAAGAAATAGAGTGTAACTGTGTGAAAACACAGTGTCGCGACAAAATGCTGGACAATAAAAAAGAAAACAAATTATTTAAAAAGCTCAAAAATTGGCATGATATATGAGGACTCAGTTTTTGTAAAGTTTTTTGTGTCCAAGAACGTCCTGACGGAGGTTCGGAGGTCCAGAGGTCCGAGGGCCAGAAGACCTAATTTCAGCTCGTCATATATTGCCTACGTAAAAGCAACAACGGTGAACAAAAGAAAACATCGATTCGCGCGAAATGAAAGTTAACCATGCAACAGGATCGGTAATATCGACAAGATTCCTGAACAGAAACTCGTTTACAAAGCTCAGAGTAAACAAAACAGCAACACAGTTTGAAAAAGAGAAATTAGTCACGGAAAACTTTGCGTGATTCAAGGAAAGGAGTCTGCAATATCGAAAGTCCATGATTAAAATAAAAAAAAAAACAAAGAGTGAAATGGACAAGGTAAGAATGCGCAAGGTATTGGTGATTCGCAAACCACACTTGACAGCGGTATTGCAGAATAATGCGGACAAATGACAAAAGAAGATGCAAACATTTAGAGAGGTTAGCAAAGCCAGACAATTTAGCGACGTTGGCAGTGATGTACCTTATATGTTGATCAAATTTGAGGTTTGAACCAAAAAGCACGCCAAGGCTCTCAAAATTAACAGCAACGTTAAGAGAGGAATTTAAAGCAAATGAAAAGAAAATAATGGATATAGTTTTATACGTACAGCAATTTTATAGCACAGTCCGCGACATTTAGATTGATTGTAATCGTAATGCACCAGTTATTCAACGCAGAGAGATGTAACAGATAACATCCCTCAAATGTATCAATTGCTCGAATATTTTGAACTTATCAGTACATAAAAGACAAGGACAACGTATACGGTATGAAAAGTTATTGATAAACAGCAGGAAAAATAGAGGGCTGAGAATTGAACCTTACAGAACTCCTAAGGTGGGAATAAATGGAACATAGGTGCAGAAATTGGCAGTTCGTTTCGTTTAAAATTGCTTTATTTATTTCATAATTTTGTGACATTCTAAGTCTTTAAATCTAAGATTCTTTATCTTGACTTATACAGAACTCCATTAACTATTATCTTTATTACCTTATTAACACTATTATCTTAATTATCTGCGTTTTCACAATTTTATGATTTTATTGCCTAATCTTTTTATATTTAATCTTAGAATATTTAATAAAAGGAACAAAAACCTTCAACATCGGTCGCTTTTACTTCTGTTCTCCTAGCTGAACTAACAAGCTATCAACAATAAATTCTTATGCCTAAGATGGCGCTGATCTTGAAATGGCCCCGCGGACATTGGCAAGACTTCCCGCGTAATTCGATTGATTTAAATATTATTATATTTATATTCATCGTAATTTTATATTCATCGTCCTCTATTATTCAGAACTCATCATTTGTGCTGCACTTTGCCAAATGTCATGGCGTGCTATTGAATATATGAACTATAAATTCGATTTCTGGAAGTCACTAGCTTTCGGGTAGTTTTTTCTCTTTCAGGGTACGTCGTGGGGGAGAATGGTATAGTATAGGGATTTCATGAGGGTCAGATATGTAACTTTGTTGGTCAAGGTATATGAAGGCTTCGAGTAGAATAAAACCGGTGAGTTTTGCTCGCTCATAATGTAAGGGGTATCCTCCATCGGATGTGGATGATCTGATGATTTAATGATGCACGAGCTTGAGGAGGACGACGTCGATCCTGCGAATCGCCACAATGTCGTAGATTTCTTGGTTACTTACGTAGTGCAAATAGTCTGCATCTGCCTTTCTATACACTCGTTCGCCCGCACGCAGGTATTTCCGTTCAAAAACTTTTACTCGCTCTTACTCTTACTCGCTGCGCACTCAAGATGAACCAGATCGAGCATCCATAAGTGACAATTAGTCTGATCAATCTCTTGTAGCACTTTAGTTTCACTTCAGGTTTGAGATGTTTCGTGCTGAAAAGTCTTCGAACAAACATGTCAGCGCTCCTTGCTTTTTTCAGTTGCATGTTATTATGTTAGTACAGATGCTGATCCAGGTAAACATTCAAACATATAACGCAAGTCTTGTGGGAGATTCGATTGTCATCTAAATCGTTTTCGCCGTCTCCATTTTTAACGTGGAAGTCTTACCAGTTTCGCCTCAAATCTCTGTTGGCATCTTGCAGTGTCGGCCGGAATAGCATGGTCTCACATTTCTGTAGATTAATTTTCATCTCCCACGCGCTTGACTTTATGGAATATGATCTCGAGCTCGTCCTGAACGGTACTGTCTTTTCTTTCGGCATTGTAGGTTATTAGATCATCAGCAAATGCAACAATCGATCAATTTGGTAATGACTCGTACCAAAAAAAACTGAGCAAGCGAGTAGTGTAAATGGCGAAGAGTAGCGTTGCCGTGATGGTGCCTTGCTAAAGGCCATTAGTGACTCGGGAGGATTTGGTTGAGGCCAGTTTGCCACTTAATACGACCAAGTTTTTTCCGTAGATCATGTTTTGGATAGTATTCACAATGTGTTTGGAGAATTTTGAGCTGGAGAAATTTGAAGAGAAGTCCGTCCAGCCTGACTATATTCTTTATTATTGAGGTGCCAACAAATGTCGGAGACTTCTTTTGTGACTGCATGCATAATCGAATGGCCTTCCTCAAAGTCAAATTGACAGTTGCTGATCAGTTTGGCTCCCTGAACGTACTGTTGCAGCGAGCAATGGTGGGTAGAAGACTTATAAGGTCTGTAGCTACGTGCATTTTTTGGATCCTTCCCTCGTTTGAGGATCAAGAATGTTTTGGCTGTTTTCCATTGTTCTGAAAAATGGCAATTGTTCATAGGGCGTTATTGCAGAGAACATAGTACTGTTTGAGAACTGTACCGGGCAGGTAACTTCAGACAATATTTGGGACGAGCATTTGTTGTTGAGTGATTTGAAGGTGGTCTTTAGTTTTCAAAGGCCATGAAATAACTATTCCACTGTTTGCTGTGAATGATGCCTGCCAATAAGTGCTGGATGAACTAATGCAGGTGCTTAACTTAACTTTCTGATTTGAACTCGTTTACTCTGCGTGCTACAATCCCCACGTGATGGTTTTGGGAGCAAGTTGCCTCCACGTAGTTGCCAATTACAATTAACTTTTGCTCTTTGCTCGTAATAGAAGTAGCGGTCTTTCACTGAGATTCAGTTTGGTTGGTGGCATCCGCTCCGTGAAGGAAACACCATTCATTTGCTGGCACCTCAAGCTCTGATATAACTATGGATGCTTCTTTTCCGAAAGATACTTTCAATCTGAGCATACATTTTTCCCGCTCCCCTGCAGGATATAGTTTTGATTTTTTCGCCCCATTGCCTGCTTACTGCGGACATTGATAGTTACAAACCAAATATGGTCAACAGCATAAGAAGTGAAGCAAGAGAGTAGTGCACCAAAGATATTATGATTTTCAAATTTCAAAAGAAAATCATGCTTCACAAAGTAAAAAGCTTCAGAGAAATATTTATTTATTACATTCACCTGCTTTTATGAACCCGTGCTTTTCTGGACCCAGGAAAGATTAGACGAGAGGGTGGACTATATTGCAAACAACTCTTTTTAGCCATTAGGACCACGGCCAAGACTAGTATCCAAGGAGTACATTTTGGGAAATAGAGTTAGCGGAAAAGAGAAAAAATTAATTCCAGAAAAGAAGGAAGGAAAGTAACGAGCAGTCATCTTGTCAGGTGGAAGCTGTTATATCGTCATACCTCATACAGTTGGTAATACCAGGAGAACTTTTTAGAGAGTAAATGTATGACCAAAAGGATTCAGGCTGATCAGATTGGATAGATTCTTTCATATGATTGACTTCGCACATTTTTTTTCTGCTCACGGAACGGAACCTCTTATATTTGTTAAGGTAATTTTCGGAACCAATAATTTTGTATCTACTAAGTGTACCGGATTTTGCTTCAAAGATGGCAGCAGTATCAGCGTTAAACCAGCATATAAATTGTAGTTCAATTTACCAGGATACGTTTGATGCATCCAAATAATAAATAAAACTGACATATTTGAGAATATCATAGACAATTTTACTGATAGGTTGTTATGGTGCCTAGTGTAAATGTAGTGTTTTGTTGTCAGAATTTACTCAAAGCCATGATAGCACAGCCAATAATCGATTGCTTACATGTTTTTGCCAAAGCACCACCCATATGCTATTTTCTCCAGTCGTTTTTTTACAAGCTTATGTTGAGAAAACTTCATCATGTTTTGCAACGCTAACTTAAGAGGCAGTTGTTTAATAACCTAATCATATCTCTACAAAATCACATACTTTTGAACCGATTTCGACTTTTGGCCATAATCAGGTTCATAATCACTCGCTTTTCCATACAAATCAACGCTTTTATCAATGTTCTCTGAATCTAATATCAGTTGACTCAGGTGAATTCCTTTCATTTTACCTCGATCTTTTTTCCCTACTTCCCCACAAACGAGGCTTTAACAATTACCGCCATTGAATGTGTTGTCGTTTAAAGTTAATTTCGCGTTTCGTTCATTTGAACTACGTTTGCACTTCACCACCATTTAATTGCCCGACATCCATTTGTTTGTCAGCTTACACCAAACCGTTACTACAATAACACCGCGCTAGTTTGGATTTCACTAACCGTTAAATATAAACTGTACCCACAAGAACATCATCAATTCCAAAAACATTCCATGGAATTTATCTGTTGTTCGTCAGAATTGTTGGCGAAATCATTCCCGTGGTGCAAGCATGATCATTTTTAGGACAAGGAAAAATGTTTGTTCATTTACAATGTGCTATTGACTCGCCATTGTCCGTCCTGTCACTTCTTTGGATAGCAGCGTGAATGCAATGCCAACTACAATCGGCTGCACAACGCCGACGGGCGTTTAAATGTCGTCACAGATGCCTATCTAAAGTGCAATGCAATTTAATTTCATCGTAGACAGATTCTATGCTTGGGACTTTGTACGAGCACTCCACATCCAATACTAACGGTATTTAATAACATCGAGTGAATGTTGGATATGTTGAATTCCATTGTGTTTCCAAAGTGGACAAAACGACTTCAGCGCGATGGAGCGCTTTAGTTTTGATATCCGAGAATAAAACTGGATACGGATGGTCAAATCTCTCTATTTCTACAAATTCATTCGAAAATGCGAAAAAATTCCATTTTGCTTAGAGCATTCAGTTATAGATGCCAACGTATCTTCTGACGTACATTGACTCCTCATATAATCTCTTTTAGAAAAATGATTTTCTTTGTTGAATTATTAATTATGTTGGTGTATTTCAAAAAAATATTTGCGGATTCTTATGACGTAATGTTGGATAGCCTAACTATTGACGCCGAGAATTTTTTCTCAAACATTCTCAACAATTATTTCTTTCAGCTAATCGTACAATAATGAAATTGTATATGATTCTCAAAACACTGATTACTTAAGCATTATAAACTATTTGGGCACAGTAGACTGGACAAATGATTTTTCGGCATTCGATTTAGATGAAACGGTGTCTTCCTTTTACAAAATGATCGTCAATGCCATCCACAAATTCGTACCAAAATTAAAGAAAAAAGCAAAATATCAGAATTTTGGCTCGACAGTAATTTAAGGGGGTAGTACCAGTTAGAATGCTAAAAAACAACCTGATTTTCATTATTTTATTTCACCTCCTTTATTATGTAAATTTTAAAATTTGTAAGGGTAAAATACACATTTTGAAGATTACAAAAAATGTTAATTTTTATTTTAATTTTTCTACTTATTTATAGAGGGTGCCAAAGTTGATGTCTCGAAAAATGCCTCGTCACACTGTGAACAGATAATCTCCGGAATGAAGAATCTGAAACAACAAAAACCAAACCGCAATCTAAAGAGGAATGTTTCTAACGTGGTCATCTACCACAATATTTTTAAAAAATGATCAAAAAAAATGGCGATTACTTGAAAATATTTTTTTTTTTACTTTGTTTTGCTTGCCCAATTTTTTAGGTTAATTTTTGGTCTATATTGTGATCACACAAGATACTTGAATAAAGTAGTGCACCAAATTTGACTTAAATCGGTTCGGCCAATCCGGAGAATAAATGTCCGCAGTTTGAAAAAACGTCATATCGAGAAAAATGCGTTCTAAGTTTTTTTCTATTTATTTATTGAATAATATTTAAAAATATATTTTGATCACCCACAATTGCTCAGTCTGCAATCTTTGGACCATCCATAAGTATTCTTGAGTCCACATAAGCCAGCTGCTCTTGCAGCTTGGCAGTTTTTTTTTGGCCAAACGCACTTCCTTTGCCGCTTTTTCTGCCTGACTTATGCGCTCTTCATTTTTGTTATCGTAGTAATTAAAAGCAGCAGTCTGTCGTAAACTGTCATAACTTCTTTGTTTTTAGAAATATCTTAATAAAATTTTGAGACGTGATTTCTAAAGGTATAATAAATTGAAAAATGCGAAAAACCAAAAAGTGATTTTTTTTTCAAAATTATAACCAGTACTACCCCTTAAGGCGTCTCAAAAACTATAGTAATAAATTATACTCTATGAAAATCTAATGAGATTACACTGAGAGATGAGACTATACAAAATACTTTTTGCTCACCGAAAACCTCTTTGCACATGATTTTCAATAAATACCTGTCCTTAGCTGTTTACTCGTCTTTCTGGAAATCTCCATACCTTACACCTGTTTTCAAAAGTGGCAATAAAAGATCATTCGATAGTTATCGGGGAATCGCTATTATATCTGTTATCATCAAACTCTTTGAGAAAAATCTACTTGCATTATCGTACTCTCTTCTAGATGAGCAACAACATGGACTTTGTAAGAGTAGATCGACTTCCACAAATCTCATGATGCTGGTTTCTGATTTGCTTTGCGAAATAGAAAAAGGAAGCCAAATTGACGTGGTTTATACGGACTTCAGGCAGACTTTCGATCGGGTTGACAATCAAACTCTGGTATACAAACTGCGAGACTTTAGTATATCTGAGACCCTTCTTTATAGGTTTCAGTTTTATGTTCGCAATTGAATTCAGCTAGAATGATTCCAAGGCTACATATCTAAAAGTGTTTTCGCATTTTCTAGAGATCCGTCCTACAGATCTGCTAGGTGGTCATCTAGGCCCCCTGTTTTTTAACATCCCCATTTCTGATCTGTCTGAGATACTGGTTGGTATACCCCATCTTTTTATGCAGACGACTTAAAAATCTAGCACATGGTAATTACGCCATCTGACGCCCTTTCTACAATCCAAGCTTCAATCTCTCGAACAGGGGTGCAATGAGCTAACAAATGCCATGCAATAAATTTTTGCCGTAAGAATACAATCAAAATGTATTCTTTTTGCCTTAACAATATCGAGTTGTATAGGATTGATGATGCTATAGACTTTGGCGTAGTATTTGACAACAGGATGCGCTACAACTTCCACTACGACCAAATCCTAGCCAGGGCTCATAAACAGCTCAGATTCATTCAAATACGTCCTAAAGAGTTGAAGAATATTTGGGTTACCAAGTAATTGAAAATGTAGACAACTTGAAAATGTAGACAACTTCGTTTACCTAGGGACGAACCTTTCGAAGGATGGAAATGAGCCTGACGAAATCAAACGACGGATTCAATTAGCCAATAAGACATTCTTTTCGGTGCTTCCCACTTTAAAATCTCGATGTGTACACAGGAATACGAAGCTTCGCATCTATAAAACAATTATTAGACCTGTGCTATGCTACGGAAGTGAAACCTGGACGCTGACCCAGGCATCTGAAAAAGCCTTAAATACGTTTGAGAGAAGGGTATTGCGAAGGATCCTCGGTCCAATACGGGAAGAAGATGGATGGCGAATCCGATACAACAACGAGCTGTATACCATGTATGACGAGCCGGAAGTCTCTACCGTTATACGACTCCAAAAACTACAATGGGCTGGCCACGTCGAACGAATGAGTGACAATCGAATCCCCAAAAGATCTCTCAAGGGGTGAGCGAGCTGAGCCAGGCCAGTCGGTAAGCCGCGCAAGCGATGGGAGGACTCGATAGATGCTGACAGCAGGTCACTTTTGGGAGCACCGAACTGGAGAACGCGGTCACTGAACCGAGACGAATGGAGGCGAATTATTAAGGAGGCCAAGGCTCAATTCGGGCTGTAGTGCCCCGATGACGAAGTAATTGTATATCACTTGGGTGCGGTCTCTATTAAAATATGCCTGCATGATATGGAACCCAAAGATTTACACATCGAATAGCGGATTCGCATCTGACCAAAATCATTTTTCCAGCTCTGCATGGTAAAAAATAATTTTTTATAAAGCATGTAAATGAAAAATCAAAAAGTTCAGCCGGGTAGATTCAATTCAACCGAATATATTTTGGTCAGTGAGCCTTATACTAAATAACGATAACTAGAACACAGTTAATCATGCACACAATTATCTGATTGGACTATTAGCAAAAACTACGGGAAGATGCGCCAGGGGTCGATCGATAATACGAGGGGCGTTCAATAAGTCCTTAGAAAAAAAGTGGAAATAAAATTTTTCAGGGTAGATTTTTTTTATTTTCCAACATAATCTCCTTTCTGCTCTATACATTGTTTTTTTAAGCCTTTCAAAAAGTAATATTTCGGAAACTCCTCAAAATAGGCGATTTTTGGGCGATGACCTCCTCGTTAGACGTAAACCTTTGTCCGCCAAGCCATATCTTCAAGTTAGGAAATACAAAATATCACTGGGGGCCAAATCTGATGAATACAATTGATGTTCAAATAATTGGAACATTCGTTCCATAGTTTTGGCCATCGCAACTGCGAATATGTGCATTAGTGCATTGTCTTGATGAAAGAAGATCTTTTTTCGTTTCAAATGAGGACGTTTTTCCTTGATTTCTCCGCTCAGCTAGTCCAATAACGACGCGTAATACTCTCCTGTTATCGTTTTTCACTTTTCAAGTAATTGATGTAGATGATTCCGCGTGCATCCAAAAAGGCCGTGGCCATAACCTTACCGGCCGATTTCACTGACTTCGCCTTCTTCGGAGCCCGTTCGCCTTTGATCATACACTGTTTCGAATGTTCTGTTCTCTTTGAATTATGGTACTGTATCCATGTTTTATCAACAGTTATATATCGACGCAGAAACTCCTCAGGATTGCGACAGAAAAGCGAGAAAATAGCATCAGAGTCGACCACACAATTGCGTTTATTCTCCACTGTGAGCAAACGCGGCACCCATCTTATCGAGATTTTTTTCATACAAAATTTTTCGTGCCAAATTGAAGCGACTGTGCGTTGCGATATGATTGTGGCGTCAACTATTTTGCACAATTTGATTCGTCGATCACTTTAAACAATATCTTGGATTTTGTCAATCATTTTGGGGGTAGACACTTCCACAGGGCATTTGGAACGATGTTCATCTTTTGTGGATGTACGGCCACTTTTAAACTCCTTCACCCAGTTGTAAACAGTTGCAAACACAGGAGCAGCTGTGTCATGAGCTTCATCCAGCTCATCTTTGATTTCTCTTGGTATTAACCCTTTTAATTACGAGTGTTTAATCACTTTTATCCATTACTATAATCAAATGAAAGTTGTTTATTTCAATCGCCAACAATAATGAAACTATGTGATGGTTACAGCTAAAACTCTAACAGCTGACTAGTTAGGAGTGCTGCTTATTGGGGAAACTTCACTTTTGATACTACGAGTGCCATACCTTGGATTTTCTAAGGACTTATTCAACGACCAGACACTCACCAAATTTGGCCTACAATAAAATCCATTTATCATTTGAATTTCGTTTTGATATCTTGACTGCACTGTAAGCTATAAAGTAAAAAATTGTTTTTGCTGAGCATAATTTCGAAATGAAAGCAACCAAAATTAATGTAGCTGGCAGCTTCAACGTAATTTTTGAACCGAATTTCTACCAAAAGTGGCTTAAAAATCAATTCAACTACCGTATGAATTTCGTCAAAATCTAGTGACTATATCAGAATTCATAGAACAATAGCTCTTTTTTCTTGGTGATTTTTTCAAAATTGCTTCTTTATGATGTGGCCCTATTTTAGACTAAAACATTACGTGAATTTCAATTGTATCTGATTATCCAGTCGTGAGTTCCCGA
Source organism: Nemotelus nigrinus (assembly GCA_947369275.1). Classification (NCBI taxonomy): domain Eukaryota; kingdom Metazoa; phylum Arthropoda; class Insecta; order Diptera; family Stratiomyidae; genus Nemotelus; species Nemotelus nigrinus. Next base: position 168,043,892 of record OX376372.1, read on the forward strand.
GAACAGAAGTTTCGGATGCTATATATATGTAGGTAAATTGGGGAGGTATACCATTCTTTTCCGAACGGTAAATTTCAAAAATATTACATTGGCTGTGGAGACAAAGCACCAAATTTACATAAGGATAAAAAAGCCAACATTTCTCAAGACGGTCGATGATTTGAAGGTTTTCAAAAAACCATATTTTATAACTTTAATTCCTAAAAAAAATCAATTTTTAGTTATAAGTTTCACTTTCAAATATAAAAATTCCCAGTGCATACTGTAGTTGACATCATCCTTTACAACTTTTGAAAACCCATCGCACAATGAATAATAACCGTAATCTTTTTATCGCAACACCATGGACATACGTACAAATGTCCATTACTTCCTCCTAATTAGAGTTTGACTAGCCGTGGTGCTCGCCCAACTTCAACAAATTCGAGTTTCATCGGCTTTTTAAATTCACTTAAGAATACCGGGCTCGATATTTAAGTTAAAAGATAAACTTGTGAATTTTATAGAAGACGGAAATTAATTTCGTGCTCGAAGCCCATTAATTTTCAAATTTTCTAATCCCCAACTGTACTGAGTACTGTAATTAGATTCTATTAGAGCGTAGCTTGTACAGCTTTTGAACGAAACAATAGACTCTCGAATCGATAGTAATACCACGCCTAAATTAAGATGTAAGCACAGATTAGCAATGAGCCGGCAGTCGAGAGTGAATTAAGGATAAATCGATATTGAAATCAACCTCTGTGGTCACCGGACATTGCTCGAAATAATTTGAGTTCATTAAATAGCAGTATGTTAGTGTGCGATGATAGTCGTATCCTATGGGAATTTGACCGCAAGGAAGGGAATTAAAATATTGCTTTCTATTGATTATCCATACTTCGTAAAAAATTTAACGGTATTTCATATGCGGAGAGCAAATGAAAAGTTGCTGAAGTACTGGTCCGAAGTTTAACGGTTTTTAACTGAACAATGGTATGGCAAACCAGCCCGTTAATCTATGCACAGTTTTCATTCGTTTGACACGCAAGCACGATATTAAATCATTTCACTTCCAACGACATATTGTGTACCCGAAGAATATAATGTTTTTAAAGAATGAAAAATGTAAAATGGCTTTGTTCCCTGGAGGTAACATGTATTTAATTCAGTTTCATTTGAAGTCCGCGATGATGTGACTATATGAGTGCCCTGGAAAAATCAATAAAAGTGGACACCATGTAATTAATGATGCCGTGTAGATTGTTGCAATACGAAAACCAAGCGATTCCGTTTCCATACTTTGATTTTCCCTTGTACCTACTGGGAATTCCCCCCTCCATTCCCCCCTCCAAAACTCGGTGAATGATCATAAATCTCTAGTGTAAGTGTACATAGTAAGTGTACTTATGTGTATAAATTATTGTATGTCGATGTATTCTGGATTACCAATAAAATGTGTTTGGACATACGCTCGCGTAGGCGAGGAAATTTTTTTTTTTTTTTTAAATATTTGATACTTGCATGTTAATTATTCATTATTGATCTTATATTTGCAAAAAAAAAACTCGTAAGGATCATATATGGAATTTAATGTTTGGTCCGCTCTTGCAGTGAGCTCTCTATTTGTAGCATTGTTTATGACTGCTAGCTAGTTTATTTTATAAAATAAATGAAATTTATGACAAATTTCATGGTTCCAATTACAATTTTTAGTAGCAATGTTTTAAATTTCATTTTATAGCTTGATATACTTCAATCTCTTAATTCAAGTGATTTCTCTCTAAGATCACATAATATTGGAGATGTTATCTTAAATTTGTGACATTTTATCAAAACCCATAGGACAGAAAGGCTTGCAGTTTGCAGGTTTGCAAAAAGTATACCAAATCTGCTTCACGTTAGAGTCAACCTACCCTGTGAATTTTGTTTCGATCCGATGAGTGGGTTGGAAGCGTTTCTGCCATAAAAGCATATGGTGTTTTGAATAAAGTAATCACAAAAGGAGGCAGAATGAAATATCTACTACCTAACCTCTCTCTGAACGTAAATAAAATTGCAGATATTAAATTTTCATTACACTCATTTTTTATGTACGTTAACACCTTAAATGTGCAGCTATATGATTATTTACTGTAAAACCAGCCATTCACTATAGCATTAGCTAATGCAATTCTAGAATTCATCAAATTATTGTACAGAAATGTATGTTTACTAGAAAAAAATATGCTACCCGATTCGCATCATTTATTGCAAGTTTCAAGACCAAAATGTCCCGTATGTATACCTACCGAGAAAGTGAAAAACCCGCTTTGGCTTTGAGTCGAATTTCTTCTCTCTTATGTCCAGCAAGTTTATTTGGAGCATTTCTAGTTCTGTGGGAATTTCGTTAAAAAATCATGAGAGTGCTGCCAGCTATGATGAATTTCGTAATTTATTGACATTTCTTTATCGAGCGATGTTGTCATAAAATTTCCAAATGGGAATGATTCTGCAATGATAGTTAACAACAAATATTTAAGTTTCGAAAATTTGAAAAGTTTTGAGGATGATTGCCATAAAATTCTATTCACTCCTATAACTTCCAGCGCAGCCATTCAATCGAAACGAAATTTACAGGGTGGATTTAACTCAACGTGAAGCAGCTGTGGTGCTGCATGATTGCCAGCACCAGATAATTTCGTAAATATTGCATCAACAGATGCTTCCATTTTGTGTTCATAAGTAAAGCATTTTGAATAAAATAAGCAACCGATATTTAAATTTTCCGAGCTTTGGAGTTTTTTTTTTGGATGGCAACCCCAGACATAGTTTAATCGCTGAAACTTTCGATGTTATCATTGGATGAAAACGAAATTCAAAGGATAGGTTGATTAAGCACGAGCATGTTATGGTAGATTTATTCCTGCTGTGTTGGACAAATGCTACCAGCACTGAACATTTTCATCATTTGTGTTATAGGAAATGCCGTCAGAAAATGATATTTGTTCCTTTGAGTAAAAAATGGTTGATATGATACTAGAAAGAAGTGTATTACGTCTTCACACATTTTTAAATCCCTCAAAGATAACTTCTTCGAAAATTAGTTTTCTAGCGGCTCTGATGCGCTAGACTTTTTTTTATATTTAACTACATATTTCAAAGTCAACTTAATTTTTTTTTTTTTTTTGGTAGTACATTGCAGGAATTTATGGTTTGAAAGTATGCTTGTCATTGCGAAAAAATCGCAATAAATTTATATGTAGCATGTAAGCAATATACCCAAGGCTGCTTGTGTTGAATGAAACTAAATAGTATCATCAAAATTAGTCCGGTTTTTTGTCAAAAGAGAAGAGTTCGTGGATGAACACTTTTCTAGTCATCCACTTTCTTCACAGACCTGCCTCAAAACACAAGTTTGTTTAGTATGTTTGCAAAACCTGAGGTTAAGGTGGTGCAAATTCCTTACACGCACCAGGTGCCAGTGCTTGGGCCTGGTTGGGAGTAATAGAGGCCAAAAAAATTCAGTAGGTGAATACTTTTTTGGTGTGTAATCCTAACATTTGTTAGGAGTTGTTTTTAGCAAATATGAAATAAAGTGCTAATATTTTATTTTATTTGAAATTTGCCAAACTTACTATTCTGATTGAAGGTGGGAGCCCAAAAACTCAAAAACTCATTTCTAAACTAAAGTCTCACAACGAAGGCCGAAATGGCAGCAAAAATCACGGAAGGAAAATTGAGAGCCCCAAAATCACGCAAAAGAGTCTTATGTTCCTATGCTGATAATTTTGTCAGTGCCTCTAAATTTGTCTTTTATGTAAGAATAATTTGACCGCGAACTTATAATAATTTCGTTAAACTCCAAAATCTTGTTTGCCGCAACAATTACGACTGATTTAAATAACTTGCTAAGGTAGCCTAACTTGAATACTAATAGCTAATACTAAATGACGAAGGAAAATGGACTTCTGTCGAGCCATCATCAGTCGCCAATCACGGTGATAATGAAGTAACGCAAAAAAGAGCAAAATGGTTTATTCATTTTTTTTTCAACTGCGTCGAAAATTATTCCATAGTCCAAACGGTTGCCCCATAGACCAAAATTATTATTCCTTATTATTCTTAATTTTCATTAATGATCTCCCGGGTCTGCTGAACTCCTTTTCTCTTCTATATGCAGACGATCTAAAAATATTCAGCGTAATCAATACAATCGTAGACTGCTTACAGCTTCAGAATGGCCTGCTCACTCTTGTAAACTGGTGTAATGCAAACCATCTTACTTTGAATATTTTAAAATGTCGCCAAATGTCACTCACGTGTAAAACTTACCCACTTGTATTTTCTTATTATCTCTCGACGTCGTTTTTTAATTTTAAAGACCTCGGAGTAATTTTTGACTCTAAACTTTTATTTGATCAACATATCTTGCACATAACCGCCAAAGCGTCCAGACTTTCGGGTTTTATACTGAGATCTTCTAAATATCTTACAGATGCCCCCACTTGTGTACACTTTTTTGTCTCGTTTGCCCGCAGTATCCTCGAATACTGTTGCCAAATTTGGTGCCCACATTTTCAATATTTGATTGGTGCGGTTGAATCTGTACAACGCAGGTTCACCCGCTCTCTGCTTTACAAATTCAATTTTGCTTACTGTGGGTATAGTGCGAGACTTACCATGCTGCAAATACCATCCTTGAAATCTTGTAAACTTTTTCTAGATGAATACCTTCTGTTCAAACTGCACCGTCAACTTGTCCCATCTGACCTCTGCAACCAAGTTTCCGTTCGTGTTTCGGATCGGTCAAATAGATCGACGCTAACGTTTAATGTTCCTTTTGCACGGATTGATACGTACTACTTTTCACCGCTGTTACGTATACCTAGGCAGCATAATGCACTCAGACTAGGCTCTCTGCCACCGACCTTGTCACGTTGCAAAACTACCTTAAAAGATAAAGTCTTTACATTTTCTGTTTAATACTGTAGTTTTTTTCTCTTATTTTTCTTAATTTTGAATTTGTACCTTTTCTCCTTGATTTTGTTTATTATTTTTGTTTTTTTTTATCATTCTTATTTCATTATTATTTTGTGCTTTCTATATTACATTCTCTCATTAGTAGATTCTTTGTATGTTATATATTTCTATGTTATTATTATATATTTCTATGTAAATAAATAAATAAATAATGAACGCCTCCATCTAAGTGAATATATATTACCCACTCGAAGTGTAACATAGTTGAAACTGGTGTATTCCGATCACGATGCAAAATATGTTGTGCGAGCCTTACTAGTTTTATTTTTTTACAGTTAAATTTCCTGTCTAGTGTAAGATCCTATTGTTAATCACTAAGAACATGTTTTAATGCTATCCTGTTGAAGATGAGTGTGCTAAAAGCCGGCTTCTTCTGTTTCTGTAAAGAGAAGTTTTTGCCGAAGTTGTTCTTTAACACTCCTTTTTGGCCTAGACATGGATTTGACTCAGCGTCGATAAAGTAAGATCCGGTAGATATTGGGGAAATCTACATATCCCAAGTTGCACGATGTTATTAGCACACCCCACGACCTGAAAACCACTGACCCTGAAATTATCCAACACCTCGTTGACTGACTATATAAAAGGCAAAATGATCTTTTCTTCATTTTGGCTCAACAAAGTCGACAGCTTTTGAAAAATCTATGCGTACAAAATCAACTTGCTTCTACTTTTGTAAAACAGAAGCAACCATGTTGGTGAAGTCTATGAAATTAGCGATCATCATCGTAGTTCTACAACCCGAGTTGACCTCCTTAATGCTGCGCCTCCAGTCGTCTCGGTTCAGTGACCTCATCCTCCAGTTCTGCGCTCCCAAAAGCGACATGTTTTTAGCACCTAACGAATCCTGCCAACACTTGCGTGGCTAACCGAATTTCCTGGCTCCGCTCGCTCGTACCTTGAGAGACCGCTTGGGTACTCAATGGTCGCTCATACATTTGATGTGGCCAGCTCATTGCAGTTTTTGTAATCGTATGACGGTAGACACTTCCGGCTCGTAATATATAGTATACAGCTCATTGTTGTATCGGGTTCGCTATCCATCTTCTTCCCGTATTGGACCGAGGATTCTTCGCAATACTTTCCATTCGAACGTATTTAAGGCTTTTTCAGACACCTCAGTCAGTATCCAGGTCTCGCTTTCGTAGCACGACACAGCTCTGATTATTGTTTTGTAGATGCGAAGCTTTGTTTTTCTGTGAAAGCATCGAGATTTCAAAATGGGAAACGCAGAAAAAATGTCTGATAAGCTAATTGAATCCATCGTATGATTTCGTTTTGCTCATTCCCATTCTTCGAGAGGATCGTCCCTAGATACACAAAGCTGTCTACGTTTTCAACATGATAGTTTTCTATCGCTATGTTTTGTCTTGTTGGTGCTCTTTTTCTTGATTGGGTCATAATTTTTGTTTTTTTGCTCATTAATTTTAATACCAACTTCTTTCGTAGTTTCATTTAGTGTTGCAAATACTTCATTGGCGTCGTTGAACGAACGTGAAATAATATTGGTGTTATCAGCGTAAGCTAAAAGAGTTCCTCGATACTCAAGTGTTATGTTAAAGAGTACATGAGCAAATCCATCGCCTTGTTTAAGCCCTGTATTCGTCGAAAACGGGTTGGTCATATCATTCTGAATTAGCATTTGTAATGTGGAGTCAGTCATGATCATTTTCAGCAATCGTACCAACTTTGCTGGGATTCCGAACTGCAGCATGATGTTACTTAGTGCAGTTTGGTTGATGTTTGTTTAAAATTGACAAATATTTAATGAACATAAATGTTAAATTACCAGCATTTTTCCAAAATTTGTTTGACCGAAAATATTTGGTCAGCTGCCGATCTTTCAGGTCTGAAACCACCTTGATATTCACCAAGAATTTTTTCAGCGTGATTGGAAATCCTGAACTTTTAAATCTTTTTTTCAAAAGCTTGTACGACCTACACAGTAGTGATATACCCCTATATTTTTCGCACACTAGTTTATCCCTCTTTTGTGAATGAGACATATGACACTTTTTCTCCATTCATTCGGTATCGTTTCTTATTGCCAGATGCCTATCACCAATCGATGGATTGCTCTTAAAACGGAAGTATCGGCTGTCTTCAAGAGCTCCGCGGGGATCCCATCGATTCCCGGTGCTTCGTTGGATTTCAAGCGGTGCATGGCCTGTCGAACTTCATCTAATGTAGAAAGGTGAGATGAGGCAGAGACTTGCACAGCGGCCCGAGCCCGCGGGTTGCAGCCGCACTGAACCGCACTCGCACAAGACAGCACGGGTTTGATGAGTGCGGTGACGTCACCGGGCTGACCGGGCGGGCTTGGGTGAGGTCGGTTCAGTGCGGCGGGCTCAAGGCTCAGTTGAATTTCATAGTTTCCATATACTTTGTAATGGAAGACGGAGTGATAGTTATCCAACCGGTGCGTCAGACGGAACGGAGCGGAAGAGATAATCAAATTTCATCTTTGGACGCATCGAGAGAGAGAGAGGAAAAGTGAGTTTAGAATGTGTGGTGAGTGCTTTGCAAGGCATTCTGTCCGTTTAGTATTTTTGAAGATCAATATGTTTTCAAAATGTTTTGTGGAATTGATAATTCCTTTTCCATGTTTCTTAGTGTACTTTACGCATTCGGCTCCTGATGGAATAATGTTAATTTATCGATGGTTCAAAAAACCGTCAATATTTGTTGAACCGATTAAATTGATGTCTGCATTAAATTAGTTTATCTTTCATTTATCTTCGCAACTGTTGCACTTAAAACATCATTGAGAACTTTTCAGAAATAGCATGTTTGAAAATAATGTGACATAAATAATAGTATAGCTGTAATTTATTATAGTTCGGAAGTTTGATTGATTCCATTAGTTTTTCTAAAACCTATTGTTTTTCTTAAACTAATCGTTTTCGTTTTTATAAAACGAATCATTTTTCGTTTTTTTAAAACGAACCGTTTTTACTTTGTTAAAACGAACTGTTTGGTATGGGAAAACTGTTTAGCTGCAGAAAACAGATTTTCAGAGGAAAACTATGTATGTATGTATATACAATATGAGCTAAGGTGCGTATTTTTGCATCTCGATCAAGAGCAGATTAAAGTATGTAGTATTGAAAACAACAACAGTTTCTGTTGTTTTGAATGCTGCATACCAGGACCAGCTCTCGATGGCATACGACCATGCTTGATGATTCTTTACAACCATGTGTACTGATTAATGTATGATTAAACTAGTAATGGGCAGCACCTGTGTGTGCTAAGCACAGTCTGCTAGCACAATTCGGTCTGCTGTGCGAGTGCGACACTTTATAAGTGTGGACTGGCGACACACTTTCGGTAACAAGGTGTTGTTTGCATTGCACAGTGTACACATTTTGCGGTTTCAAAGGCATTAGCTATTGAATGCATTAGCTGATGAATGATATAATTAGGGAATGAAACAGGGAGATAAGATTTATTATTAATAAGTTTTCTGTGTCAAAATTTTAGTTTTGAGTATACTACCGTCCTTTTATCTGCATTTCAGTAACTTTCGAGATATTCAAAGATTGTATTTTTGTAAATGCTGCGGACGTTTTCAAACGGAATGAAAGTTTAAACACGGATACAAATACGTTTATTTGTGGTGCATATGAAAGAAATGCTTTCTCGTTGAAAATATTTGTGGAAAATAGGTTTTGCGCAGATACAAGGGTTTTCTCGTAACATACAACAAAAAAATGATAGCATTATTAAACATAAACCTTTCTGCTAGACATTACTTAGCATAAACCTTCTATCTGCTGCAGATAGAAGGTTTATGCTAAGTAGTGCTACGTTTTTTGTTGATGGGGCGATTTTTCATTTTTGATTTTAACATGCTTCCACAAAAGATAGGTTTTTCATATTTTGCAGAATGATGTAATATACTATGTTATACTATTTACTCCATTGTTATGCTGTTGTTAAAAAAGTGTTAAATTTTCTATTTTTTGAATAATAAGATGCTGTCGCATGCGGCTCAAAGTTTATGTGTACGATGCGACAGCATATCTGCGATTAGTGATGGGCTCATAAACGCCAAACAGTTTGCAAAAAACGTTTGACTCCAAAAAACGAACGAACAGTTTTTCCAAATAGCGACTAACAGTTTTTATAAAACGAATCGTTTTTCTACAACGAAAAGTTTTTCTAAAACGAACAATTTTTCTAAAAGGAATAGTTTTTCTAATACGAATCATGTTTCTAAAACAAACCGTTTTTCTATAACGAATAGTTATAGAAAGGTCTCAGGTACTCAGAAAGGTGCCCGAATTAACTTTCCCTAACAAAATTTTTTTTTGTCCTTAAAATCACTATTGTGCTCCCCGACTACTTTCAATCATCGAATGCGCCGTAAAGGCAGTTTATGCCAAACTATGGCCAAAAAACCCTTGACTCCCCTACAAAACCGAAATGTTTGTAACACAGCAATTGGTCTTGGCCCGTTATGTCCGAAACCACTCTAACCCAAAATTGGCCGATTTCAGCTACTTTTGCCCTAAAAGCCTTTTGAATATTTCAATAAAATACTTGCAAGTACGAAAATCTCGATACTTGATATGTTTTCATCTAAAGGCAGATTTTATTTTAACATACTTGAAAGCATGACAAAACTCAACTTTATATAATATTTGATCATACACTTTGATCAGACTTAATGGTAAAAAAACAGTTCGTTTTCGTTGATTGAAAACAACAGAAACGCCCATCCGGTACAATTTTCAAATGCTTGATTTCTTCAAAGTTAACACATATCATAAATTTCAGCATTCTGTCTGTACCACCACCTGCGATGTCATACCATCCCCGTTCTCGCCTAGCATGAAGATCAGCTTGCCTATGCATTCGGCTCGTATTTTTCACCCCTCGGTTTGACTCTTCAGTGCTGCCGCAATCCGTGGGCCAAAGCTGGCCCGGTGCGGTGCGGCCCGTGACGTCACCGCACATCACGGGTCGGGCCGAATAATGCTCAGTGCTGGGCTGTGCTGCGCGGCGGGCTGCTCTGCACGACTCTGAGATGAGGCACTGTCAAAATATTTGCCAATTAGTGATGGCAATTCATCGGGTGCGGGGACATTTCCGTTCAATATTTGCTGGAAATAGGACGTCCATTTCTCCTTTACCTGTTATGAGCCGCTTATGATGCTTGCAGCCGTAGTCCTGCATAGATTAGTGCGTGGTTTAAAGCCTTATTTCAAGTACCTCACTACTTTGTACGCTTGTTGAGTGTTGTTAGGCATAAAGTTTTGATTCATGTTATTCAGCATGTTATCAAAATTCTTTCGTTTCTTACGTTTAATTATTCTATTAGCTACTCTCCATAGATTGTCATATTGTTCTTTCTTGGCTCTTGTCGGTCGTTCAATGTAAATTTTGAAGGCCACATTCTTTTCGTTCAACGCAGTTTGACACTCCTTGTCAAACCATTCATTTCTGCGTTGTTGTGTTGTGTACCCTACTATTTTTTCGGCTCCTGCATTCATTGCGCTTTTGATCGTAGTCCAGACTTTGCTGATGGAGGCGGTTTTGGGCGTGGAAGCTAGTTCGATTTCGAAATCAGATCTAAACTTGGTTTCAACCGTCTTGTTTCGAAGCTTGTCGACATCAAACTTCCGTCTTGAATTTGCTCTGGCTTCATATGAAAGTGATCTTTGACATTAATATCGAGTCCTGACCAAGTAGTGGTCGGAGTCGCAGTTGGCCTCACGAAAGGTTAGCAAATCTATAATACTGGAGACCCACCTTTTCAAAATCAGAGCATAATCGATCTGATTCAAGGTGCTGCCGTCCGAGGATACCCATGTCCTTTCATGAATGTCGCGATGGGGGAAACACGCAGAGGTTTCTACTCACTCGTGAAATCGACAAGTCGTTGTCCATTGTCGTTGCAGAGATCGTGAAGGCTTAATCACCTGGTTATTTCACGATGTGTTTCCTCTTTTTCAACCTTTGCGTTGAAGTCGCCCAGCAGGATTTTCACATAATTTGATGACAGAGAAGAAGGTCACAAGAAGGTCACAACAATTAGTTTCAAGAAGGTCACAGCAATTATCTTTCGCTGCCTCATTTCTATCTTCAGTCGGAGGATGAACGTTTATGAGCCAAACGTTAAGAAACTACGCTTGAATGTAGATCGCACACAATCTTTCGATACTCCGAATTGGTGACTTCCAGCTGACATTTCGCTTTTGAAGATTGTGTACGATATCATGTCCATAATCTCAGCACCAAACAATGTCGTTTCCTGGACAGCGACTTGTGACTAATCTGCTCCAGGAGAGCCTTAATGGGCCCCGGTATTTACAGGGTTCGCTCGTTCCAGGTTCCAATAGAGTAGTCCATATTTCGTTTGGGTGGTCGTTTGCGTTGATCCAATCCAAGTATCCGAGGCGAAGTTTCAAGTTCCTGAATGAATAAAATTTTACGGGAACAGATTATTGGCACATTGCCCAACCACCAACCTGGTTCATGTTCCCTATTTAAGGCGTGGAAAACTTGCCATCACCCTCTTTCGATGGCAACATTCATGACCATAAATATCATGAAGGCTCCCGGCAGCCACCCGAGGTGAAAATGTGAAATAACATTTTTGGGGAGGTCGAAGGTAGGATTCAGTAGCAGAGCTGTAGATGTTGTTTATTTCTTGGGGTTTCAATTGTTTCTTCGGTAACAAACACCCATGGCGCCTCCATGGCCAATGCTACTATTTGGCTGGTAAATTAGAGGAGATATTCATATAGATATTCACTCTCAGGCTTTTTGAAACTCCTGAAAAATACGCATGCCGAAAAAAGTCAATGTTTCCCACAAACTATTATGAAGTAAAATCTAAGTCTCACATTAAGTTTAACCTTCACCTAATAGTTTGAAAACTATAGTTTTATTGTCGTAATATTTTTTCATTCTGAAAACAAGAATCACTTTGTTTGTTCTGTTCCCAGATAACGTTACTTTTTTCAACAAGAATGATAAATCTTCAAACTTCAAACTTTGTCCTCATTCCGTATACGTAAGGCTCTTTTGCTTTTCATTTTCTTCCCAAACTGGAACAAGGCTCGTGTTGTTCTCCTTGGGCATGTGTTTTACTTAGCATTTTATTTTGCGGGACAGCCTTCGGCATCGTTGGCGAAAGTAGGATAATGCGAAACGGCGGGTTATCGTAGCATGTTACTTTCGAACAAACATGTAATTCCTATCAAGATCTAGAAGGAAAGGAAGCAAAAGAATAGACATGTTTCATCTCGCCTGAGCATTTTTCGAACGTTAGTTTGCATTCGTGCTCTGCCTCCATATTTGGAGCATATTTCGCTATCGAGCCCCGCATCTATTAGGACAAGGAAATGAACTGGGAAGAAAATGCAGCACTTCACCATCAGAAACAGTTGCATTCTTTTAAATAAAGTTTCGAAAGAAACTATGGCGCTGCCTTTACAAAACTAACTCTGCGAGATACATATTAGGAAAACAAAACGGAGAACAACGGAAAAATCTGATTCTGTTAGACAGTATAGAGAGTGAATTTCAATGAAAAAAGGTCTTTTGTTGAAGTTTCAACTTCGATTCGTTAAAGAAACTTACTGTTCGAATATTTATAACGGGCTTTCAAGATTTAAAAGGTTTAGCTTGCACTGATGCTGGTTTATTATGAAACCATCATCAGTGCAAGCTGAATACTGATGATGGTTTCATAATAAGGACATACATATGAATGGTTTATGATATTGTATTAGATATTGAAAACAGATAGCGTTATATATGAAATATTATATTGTGAAATATTTTATTGTGTTATCGCAATAAATTAATAATGAGCAACTAATGTCCTTTACCAATGATAGTCTAAAACATTTCCATACATCTCTCTCGGTCTAACAAAATCCAAGCAAACTCAGAATAAAGTAGGCAACAACATCATTATCAATGTATTCTTTCGTTCGTCATTGTTTCGCCTTGTAAATAACTCAATACATTATGAAGCTTACTTCCGCTCTTGAGAGTCGTCGGCTGCTTAAATATTCAAAACTTTTCAAGAGTTTAGATATTCTACCATTTCGTCGGGACCGCGTGTCAATCCATGAGCTGGTATTTAGCGGTTTTTCTCACAAACTTTGTAGATTGTCAAATGAGATAGTGTTAGCCACCAGAACCTGACTGGAATTCATGCAATGTTAAAATGATTGGTGTGTGTTTTGTGGATAATCTTTCGACTTTTCATTCATTATTCAGCGGCCACTCTAAAAAAAGTTACTCGTTTGTATAATGTATTTAGTCTTTGCTCATAAAAAAAGACAGATAAAGTGGATGCTGTTGTATTTATTTCATACGTTTCATGTCACATTTGCAGATACACCTAAAGCTAGAAAATAACATAATTTTCTTTTGAAACGTTCAATAAGGAAGTGAATTATTGGGTTAGGGATATGGGATGGCATCAGTAGCAAACGCTATTTTTGGATATTTTAGCTGAATTTTTTGATTTGCTAGATAGTTTTTCTTATGTAGAGTTTGTTTACCAGTTTTCGATGCAGTAGGTAAGTCAAAATTATCTAAAGCTTTTCGTTGTTTTAGCAAATGCAAAAGCATTCTTACGTCGTTTCATTACGGTGATGATTGCTCGACCGGAATCTCACTTTCCTTTGACTATTAGTATTGTTGTGGAACAGCTGTAAACAGCCATTAGTATGGAACCGTTAGTGTGGAACAGCTGTGAACAGCCGCTACAACAATACCCCGGCCCGGCAGCACAACATTATTTAGCCTGACCTGTTACCCTTCACGTGACGGGGAGTGCCGTATAGTCACCTGGATCGTGTTCGCTTTAGAGTGACAGGTCAAGCTCTAGCTGCGCCAAGCATCTAGCAAACATTGACTCAAACACACAAAAAAAGCTATAGAAGAACGGGAAAGGGAGCCCACCAACTCATGGCTCCACTGATCCTAGATTTTAGATATTTAACAACCCATGGTTATTTCTTCGGCGGCAAAACATGATAACCAAAAGTTTAACAAAAGAGAAATATAATCTTCAAAAATGTAAATCGAATAAAATATCCCAACTAAACAACAACATTATCATATTCAAATCATGAAAAACAAGATGTAAATAAAATATTGAAATAATAACAAAATTTATAATAATTTTACTAATATAGATCCGGACGACGGTACTGTGTTCTGGAACCACAACTCGTTTCCACAAATTTCTAATATATTCACAAAAAACGCATCCCTTCTAAAATATTTTAAAAAAACACACATTTATATCCTACTATGCTTGCGTGCTTCAAAGAAACGACCAACTCGAGCAATGTAATTTCAGCGTATTGGGCATTCAGTTCATCCTTTTCTGCAATTCGTTCATGTTGCCGTATGTTTAATTTCTAAAATCGCACAGTAGATCGCAGCATCTATGCAAGTCTTAGAAAGGTCATCAGTTGGTATAGTTTAAAAACAGAAATGCTTGGCTGTAAATTAATCCAGACTTGAACCATCCGTTTGAAAAGTTCTTATCACTGACAGCACCCCTGACGAAAAATTATCTAATTTAATTGAAATTTTCTACAAATTCATGCCATCGAAGTTTCTCTTCAGTTCATTTTAAATTAACATCGGCCAGTACATGGTTCACGCACACCACATTGGAAATACAGTAAACTCAGGTCAAAGTATTCTAGTTTTCCGAACTGTCTCGAAAGTGGCTTCAGTCTTCTATCACTTCAATTGATTCACTTTTATATAAGTTGCATAGCTCATGAGTAACATGGTAATCACACGAAAGAATGTTTTCACAATCATTTGAGTATAGTGCGTCACAGAGCGGTGAAACAAAACACTCGGTGCGGCAAACCACCAAACTCCACACTTCAAATCCGCAATCCACTGGTGATCCATTATTTTCTTTCGAACACTTACGACGGCAGCCATTGCTACCGACACGAAATGAATATCAGCTGTGTTGATCGTTAAATAAGCATATGCACAACTTGCATAAATTACCGCCAGGTAACGGTTTCGACAGCAAGCCGCTGCCGAAATCAACCGTTCAGTTGTGTAATAATGCTGCAGAGCATAGGCAGTCAGCACCCAACACATTTCTTGCTTCGGTGACCTGATAGCGCAGCTTATGCAAGTATTGTTGCAAATTAGTTGTGTTCAAGCCAGTGAACATGCCGCGATGCAAATAAACATGCAACAATCAAATGCATCACTCGCCATGCTTTGAATGGCAATGTAACGCATTCGAAGGTTTTATGCCGCATTGAATTGACTATATTTGCGGATTTGTGTGGTTCAATCTGGTGGTAGGGTGGTTTCGCAACATTCGTGGGGACGACCCAGATCCTGAGGTTTCCTCTAGCCGGGCAAAAGATAAGAGAAAGAGAAAAAAATTATAACAAGGAAAAAAACTCTAGCGCATCAGAACCGCTGGAAAACTGATTTCGACAAAATTGTCCTTGAGTAACCAAAAAATGTAGAGACGTAATATACTTTTTTGTAGTATATCAGCACACACCAGCTCACAGTGTCACAACTATCGTAAATAAAAATTTAATGATTTCCAACTGCAAGTGGTCACATCAGTCAAGTATGCACTGTGAGCTGGTGTCTGATGAGAATCAGTGCATACTTTCGAAACCACTTTGTCAAATAAAAATTTTCAATATAAATAAATTTTTTTTCAATGTCGCAAAAACAATTCAATTTCTTTGGTAGACGTTTTTTTCAAACACAAGTACTTAATAACACCTCTAATTTCGTTTTTCTCCATTTTGAGGTTCTCTCTTTGACTGTTCGTATTCAAATAAAGGTTTCTTCCTGGAACCCTGGCTTATTGGTTTATTTTTGTTTTTATAGGTATATGAAGTTTTGTTTTAATAGGTATATGAAGTAGTAAAAAAAAAATTTTTGATATGCGAACTGCAAATAACCGATTATCATTACTTTTGGATCTTTCTCTGGCGGGTTATTTCTATCATGTGTTTTACAAGCAGAAATTAGGTTCACGTACTGTTGACTTTGTGGATGGTTTGTGAATGAGCGTAATTTTAACTGGTTTTTCAATCAAATGAGAATTTAAAGCATTTCGAACTAAAACTCATATTTTTATGTTTCTATTTACTTCTTACTGAATAAATCAAGCCACTGCTTTTTAAAAATTAGATTTGTATTGAACTATATAAAAAAACAAACGCTTGAGCGCACGTCTGTAAAAGATTTTTACACTATCGTCCTATAATTTGTGAACTTGAACTGAAAATTGTGTATACTGCTCTACTAACTAATGTGCTCAAAAAGTACCGACAAGAGAAATAAAAAAGTCTAGCGCATCAGATCCGCTAGAAAACTAATTTTCAAAGAAATTGTCTTTGAGTGACAAAAAATGTGGAAAGACGTAATACACTTTTTTGTAGAATCATATCAACCATTCCTTATCCAAAGCAACAAAACTCAACTATAACACAAATGATAAAAATTTTCAGTGCTTACAACACTTTCCCAATGAAGCAGCAATAAGTTAACCATAACAAGCTCATACTTAAATCAACTTATCCTTTGAATTTCGTTCTCATCGGAGGATTTCATCGAAAGTTTCAGCGGTTAAACGTTGTTTGAGGCTGCCATCAGAAAAATGTTCAAAACTCGGAAAATTTAAAAATTGGATTCTTTTTTTTATTACAAATGCTTTGCATATGAGTATGTAATTTGAAGCACCTGTTGGTGCAATATTTACGAAAATGGCTAAAGCTGGTTACCCTCTGTCAGCAGCAAAGCAAAATATATACCAAATCTTCTTCACGTTAAGTTAAACCCAACCAGGAAATTTCGTTTCGATTGAGTCACTGCGCTGGATGTTATACGGGTCAAACAAATTTTAGGGCTACCACCCTCAAAACTTTTGAAATTTTTGAAGCGTCAATATTTATTGTTAATTTTCATTAAAGGATCATTCGCATTTGCAAATTTAATGACATAATCGCTCAGTAAAGAAATTCCAAAAAATTACAAAAATTGTTATACCTGGCAGCTCTTTCATGATTTGTATACGAAATTCCTACGACATTTGGTTCACATCAAAGTCTATTTACTGCATGATTTTCATTTTGATTTCATGACAGGAACGGAAGTTATAGGGAAAAAGCTTTATTTTGCTGAGCAAATTTGGAGGATTTATGAGACAAAAATCACCATAGCTGGCAATTCTATTCTAATTTTTCAGCCAAATTTTCACCAAATGTTATCTAAAGTGAGACCCAAATGCTGTGTTAATGTGATGGCTGAATCAGAAGTTATGGGCCAAAAAGCTGTTTTTTTTCTCAGTGATTTTTCAAGATGGTACCACTGCTACAGCATTGCCCGCATTTCGAAATCACTTCTTTCAGACCTGGTCCTAGTTAATGTTAACATGTTCTGTAAATTTGAACAGAACTTTCGAGTGCTGTAAATAAAGGTAATTTGGTGATGGGTTGCCGTTCTTTTGCAAATCGGAATTTAAAAAATTTCAACTTGACATGATGCACAAAGGTTAAAATTAATTAATGATTTGATTTTTTTGTCAAAAATCAAAAAAATTTCTGGAGGGTCAATGATTTGAAGGATTTTTTTTCAGGAGCCTGCCGCAGCTACAGGGTTACCCGTTCTACCTTGGAAATCCATGTGGGTCAAGTTTTAGTCAACACGCTCTGCAAATTTCACGATGATCCAATGTTCTTGTCAGAAGTAATGACAAATCAAAATAAGAAAAAAAATCCTTGCCTACTTTTAGGCACTCAGCACCCGCACACGGCTCAAAATTTCCAATTCTTTATCATAAACAAGCTTAAAACATAATAAGTTTTCAAACGCTCGCCACCGCCAAAAGGTTTAAGATATCTGAACTTTAGCAAGTCATGGACCTACCTATTATATACAACTACGTCCTCCGAAAATTTCGGCTCAATCGGATCGGCCACTCCAGATATTATCTCTCTTAATCACTTTGCTGATATATATATATATATATATATATATATATATATATATATATATATATATATATATATATATATATATATATATATATATATATATTAATTAATTAAAATTAATTAAAAATAATAAAAAAATTAATTAAAAATAAATAAAAACCGAAGTGAGTATAAATGGACATTTTACTTCAGTTTCATTGCATATTTGGCTGCAGCCGAAGGTCCCAGCAATAGCAAAACATTAACTCAGACTTTAATGTCTGCCGAAAATGACATCAGTTTGACACTAGGCATTTAATTTTACAGTATTCGGCCCACAAATAAGCAAAAATTGACTATTCTTCATTTAATAAGTGTCAGTGTATCATATCTTAAACGGGTCCTACAGAAAATTTCAATACCTACAAAGTAACACAATCAGTAATACACAAGATATAAATAGCTCAACCATTTTCTGTTTATTCAAACATTTACCTATTGCTTGCAAATGCGGTTTCAGTCGTTACTTGCCAATTTTTTATTATGATCATTTCCATAATTTCCACATTTTCTCCGGCTAACCCTGAATACAAAATTCTTTTCACTCTTCATTACAGACGTAAAAATCAACATTCCCAGGTTCACCAAAAAATCTTGGCTAGCATTTCCGGCTTTACGAGGTGCCTACAAGCACGTTCAGGTAAGTTTCTTATTGCCTTCTCGTGCTTCCCACGTCTAGTCGCGTCCCACAAACTTCCAATGAAATTCCGAGCACTGAGAAAGATGAGCATCGTACTGGTGAATTTCGTACGGGAAGTATTTTATTATTAATATAAAACTTTTCGAGACTTCGGTATTACGAACTGACTAAAGGACCATCATCATTCTCCGCTCTTACTACGAAACTTTTTCAACAACGTGCCGTATTTTCATCTCCGCTTGTATTTTTTCAGCTCCGTATCGAATTCCGTCCCGAATCCTACGATGGGATCATCCTGTTGACGGGCGAACGGGACGACTTGACGGGGGATTTTATGGCGCTGCTAATCCATCAGGGATTTATTGAATTCTGGTAAGATCGATTGGCTTTGAATAAGAAATGTGTGAACCCATAATAATATTTGGCCGGGTGATATGGTAGTGGGATGCCAATGTGCTCCGTTTCGATTAGATTATGATGTTTTCCTGGTAATGGAGATCGGATCCTAATGGTCATAGTGAGTGTTGTGCGTAAAATAATATTTTTATGGATATTTTTCGTACATAATCCGGAAATGAGGACAACGAATTACTAAAATTAAAATGGATGCGTATTTAATTATACTCTGTAGCTTATCGAATCATATAAAGTTTCAGAAGTCCATTCTCCTTAAGGATACGTTTCGAAATTGAATATGTGTATGTTTGAGTTTCACAAAAGTTCATTGTGGCCAACATTTTTCAATGACAGTAAATAATAATAAAAATTGAGAAACTTCGATACAAGCAAGGTGTTATGTATGGAATGAGGATATACACTAATTTATTATTTTTGTAGAGTTCAGTGGTCAATCACAAAATTGTCCTCATTTCAAATCACTAGTTCATATGTGTGTTCAGCTTAATAATTAAATGCATGTTTCCCAAAAATTTTCAAAATCTCAGGAGCGAAAGTAAGTGGCGCATAATTCAAATTCACTTTCGAGTAAAATCAATTTTTCAATGTTAGCTGATATAATGTAAAAAATACATGTATCAGATTGATTTATTGAGAATAGGTTCAACAGCGCTTTTGTTGGAGCCACAAAATGTGTGTTTTTGCTAATAAGTATTTTGTTTTATTTAATTATCACCAAACAAGTTATATAATAATTACATATAAATAAAAAAGCTAAAACTTATTAAAAACAGGTATCAAGTACAATTAAATACAATGTATAACGCCAGCAAAGGACGAAATAAGGCAAAATTGTTAATAGTTTAGTAGGAGTTAGATATGGTGTGGCTTAACTGTAAGTATATAGTAGTAAGTAGCTAGTTCTTATAGGTTAGTCGTCAATGCGCGCAGCGCGCCTTGTTGTTGGAACGGATTGCACACCGCCAGGTCATGCCATCGCTGACGATATGCACCATGCAAGGGGTAATGTCTTGACCCAGAAGCGAAAGAACCGACAAGTCAAATCAGGGCTGCCGCTGTAATTTACAGTAGCCACATCACCAGTAGATATCCACAGGGCAGGGTTCCATAACCAAGAATCTAACCTACGATGCCTTTCTCGCGCCTCAAAGCAATTTACGAGACAAGCAACAAAAACAAAGCTCGAGCAATTTCAAGATCAACAAAGCGAGAGAAATGCCAAATTCTTTTTTTTTCACTATTTGGTTCACTCCTACAAGAAACCGGGGTTGGCATTGTCCACATAGGTATTGGCCATCGGGTTCGATTATTACTGTTTCCAAACAATTAATTCCCACCTTCTCACTAACTCTACTCCTGTGTTCTACTCTTCTACTACTTCGTCTTCTTCTTATCTTCAACAGGAAACTTGGAAGGATGTTGGGATACTGAGATTCAGGATTTAATTTACTGGGGAGTGTTACATAAAATACACTATTATATGAAAAAAGTGGAACTACCCTTATTCTGTGAATCTTTCTAAGCCAAAAGAAAAAAGTAATAGACTTGAATCTCACGTAAACAGAAAACAATTGCTGACTAATGCACAAATAATTATGCAAATCTAACCTGGCCGCAGGTATAAAAGGCTATGGGAAGGAACCCAGAATAATAAACCAACGATGGAAGTAAAGGAGCAGAAAATTCGAACGGGGATATACGTTCAAACGTCGGAAGGAACCGTGACTTCCGGCGGGCTATCTTCCAGCATAGCTGGAAGGGAGTCGCCAGCGGACCCTAACGTTAAAGGAGCGGGCAGCTTGGCTCCTTCAACGCTCAATACTACAAGGCAAAACACCAGTGTACAAATGGAGAATCCGTTTCAACGCAGCGCGCTTCTACGTCGATCTCCGACATCACAGGACAGTGCACTCTCAAAACTGAGTAACACCCTTTCTGAGGACAGCAAGCAACCCGTAACGGATGTGTTTACAAAACTAGGGACCCTCATTGTTGACCTGATGGAGTATGTAAACCCGCGTCATAACGTTCACAACGCGATTAAGGAGCGGATACGGGCAATAAGATCGACCTACAACAAGGTGAGAGATGAGCAAATGGCACATCGGACAATGCAAGTTCAGGGCAAGGTAGAAACGGGTACGCAAACTACACCAACGGCACCTTCCAGAGAAAAATCCACTCCGCTAGGCCCTATGGCTAGTGCTGGTCGACGCACAGAAAAAATAGAAGTACAAAAGCGGCCAAGAGAGGAAGCGGCTGATTTACGCGAGCGACAAACTACACCTAAAAGAAAGAGGGTGAGGACACCAAAGAAGATTCTTTCCAGTGCCAAACTGGGGCGAGAAAGCAGCAAAGAACCTGTGCAACTAGTGGGTGGAAACGCCAAGCAAATAAGTGAAAAGTGGACCAAGGTCGAGAGATCAAAAAAACAAAAAAAACAACTGCAACGGAGGCCTCGCCCGGAGGCAATGATTATCACTGCTAAGGAGGGTGTTACATACGCGGACGTCCTGCGAACAGTTAAGGGTGACCCTACTTTAAAGGACTTAAGTGACAACGTGACCCGCATCCGACGGACACAGACAGGCTGCCTGCTGCTCGAACTCAAATCTGGCGGATCCGAACATGAAGAATTCAAGGCAAAAATTCAGACATCTCTTGGAGAACAGGCTAACGTACGAGTGAACTGCCAGCGAGTAGCAGTTGAATGCCGAGATCTAGATGAGATCACTACAAAAGAGGAAATCTGCAGTGCTCTAAAGGACCAACTGGGGCTGTCAAACGTGGACGAATCAAATGTCGCGAGTCTTAGAAGATCTTTCAGGGGTACTCAAACAGCCACTATACATCTTGCGGTTGACCAAGCACGTAAGGCCTTAGCAGCAGGTAAAGTCCGAATCGGGTGGGTATTTTGTAGATTACGGGAGCAGATTTCAATGAAAAGGTGCTTCAAATGCCTCGAATTCAGACACATAGCGAACAACTGCAGAAACCCACAGGATCGATCAAAGCTGTGTCGAAGATGTGGAGAAGAAGGTCACGTTGCCAAAAATTGCAATAAGGATCCGAATTGTCTCTTCTGCAGGGAAACCGAAGGTTGCGATAACAAGCACGTAGCGGGTAGCAGCAGGTGTCCAGTTTTCAAGAAGGCGTTAAACTCCAGACGAAAGTGAAGATCATACAACTGAATCTCAATCATTGTCGAGCAGCGCAGGATTTGCTTTCACAGTCGGTTTACGAGCTAAAAGCAGACGTCGCCATAATTTGCGAGCAACATCGAAATCTTCATAGTGGCGTCTGGACGACGGATGCAAGTGGTAAAGCAGCAGTATGGGCGTGCGGGGATCGGGCGTTCCAGGATGTAATGCAACAACCGGGGAATGGATACGTATGGGCTAAAATTGATGGCATCTATGTATATAGCTGTTACGCAGCACCAAGTTTGACGTTGGCAGAATATAAACGGATGTTGGACAGCGTAGCAATGGAGGCAAAATGGCACAATCCAAAGCTCATAGGCGGCGACTTCAACGCCTGGTCTGAGGAGTGGGGAAGCAAGAAAACCAACGCTAAGGGACGAGTTTTACTGGAAACTTTTTCGCGACTAAATATCGTCCTCGCAAACAATGGGAATGCCAACACCTTCAGAAGGCGAGAGCTTGGATCCATCGTAGACCTCACTTTTGTGAGCGACGCTCTAGTGAAGGACTTGCAGTGGTTGGTTAGCAAGCACTACACGCACAGTGACCATCAGGCCATAATAGCTACGGTGAACTGCGTACGTAACAAAAACACAATGTGTGCGAGTTCCCAGGAAAAAAACATGCTTGGCTGGTCATCAAAAAAGCTAGATGAAGAAATGTTCCGGGAAATGCTACCTCCGGATATGGAAATGGACGGAACTGCATTGACGAAGGCCGCGCGAATCATCAGCGTGATACAGCGGGCATGTGATGCCTCCATGCCACGGCGTTCTCTCCACAAGGCCAGGAAGGCAAATTATTGGTGGAATGCAGAAATCCAGGAGCTTCGGAAAAAATGTCTTAAAGCTAGACGACGTAGCCAGCGCCGCAGGAATACTCCAGACTACAAAGACTTGCACAACCAATACAAATACGCCCGGAAGAACCTACAACTTGCGATCGCTAAGAGCAAGAGAGAGCACTTCAGAAAGCTGTGTAACGAGGCCGATTCCGATCCATGGGGTGGAGCGTTATGACTAAAATAAAGCAAAAGAATTCTCCTCAAATAAAGTGTCCGAAGATGCTCCAGGAAATAGTCACAACGTTATTCCCACAGAACCGAGACGATAGCCTACCGGTAATACAGGTAGACCCTCAAAACGTGCCGGCGGTAAGCAGAGAAGAAGTATTGGCAGCCATACGCAAAATCGGTGACGAAAAAGCGCCCGGATTGGATGCGATACCGAACAAAGCACTTAAGCTGGCTGTAAAAGGGATGCCAAATGTCTTCGCTGATACTTTCACAACGTGCCTACAGGAAGGCGTTTTTCCCAAGCAATGGAAGCAGCAGAAACTGGTGCTCCTGCCCAAGCAGGATAAACCTATTAGGGAGGCATCATCTTATAGGCCAATATGCCTGCTGAATACGATGGGGAAGATTTTCGAGCGAGTGATATACGAACGATTGCTGTCAGAAATCGAAAGCAAAAACGGACTATCGGATCGACAATTCGGTTTTCGGAAAGGGCGATCAACTGTGGACGCTGTCAGAATGGTGTCAGACATGGCAATGAACGCGAGGGGTAAAGGAGGATGCTGCGCCGTGGTCACGTTAGACGTAAAGAACGCCTTTAACTCCGCGAGGTGGAGCCGTATTATAGCCGCTCTGGTCGATAATGGAGTGTCACGCTATTTGGCATCTATAATCGTCAACTACTTCAAGGAAAGAACTTTACGCTACGACTCAGACGAAGGACCAAAACTATACCTAGTAACGGCGGGAGTACCACAGGGATCTGTTCTTGGCCCCCTACTCTGGAACGTAATGTACGACGGGATACTAAGGCTACGAGTACCCAGAAACGTAGTGGTGGTAGGCTTCGCCGACGATATTGGCATCGTGATTCCAACCCGTCACCTTGAAGAGGTCGAAATTTACGCAACCGAAGCAATCTGGGCTGTTAAATCATGGCTTAGTTGCGCTGGGCTCAAACTAGCCGACCATAAGACGGAAATGGTACTAATCACGAAGCGGAGGAAACTACCAGTAGTACGAATAAAGGTTGGTGACTGTATAATTACCTCGCAGCCTGCTATTAAATACCTAGGCGTAACTATCGACAGCAGACTGAGCTTCAAACCTCATCTGGAGAAAGCTGGTAAGAAGGCATCCGTTGTCGGTTCAGCACTCGCTAGAATGCTACCCAATATTGGCGGCCCGAAGCAAACCCGAAGGCTTTTGATTTCAAGAGTGGTGACCTCTATTCTAATGTACGCAGCACCAGTGTGGGCACCAGCGCTACACTTAAAATCGAATCGCCGAAAAATGCAAGCAGCCTACCGACTGATTGCACTTCGAACTTGCTGTGCCTTTCGAACAACGTCCTATGAGGCAACTTGTGTTATAGCCAGTATGCTGCCCATCGAAATTGTTGCGGATGAAGCGCTTCAACTCTATAAAAACGAAGCACGGACAGCGAGCACGCGAAAGATTCAAAGGCTAGTGTCAATGCGCTCATGGCAGAGTAACTGGGAAGAGGCGCAAAACGGACGTTGGACGTACAAATTAATCCCCAACGTTGCGCAATGGGTTTCAAGAAGCCACGGAGAAACAAGCTATGACCTAACCCAATTCTTGAGCGGACATGGCGGTTATCGGTATTATCTGCATCGCTTTGGACTCGACACCTCACCGGACTGTCCAGCCTGCAAAAATGTACCCGAGGATGCGGAACACGTTATGTTCACCTGTCCCCGCTTTGATGTATGTAGAAGTAGCCTAGAGACGGAACTAGGCACAAGGATATCAGCGGTAAATATCGTGAGCTGCATGCTGAAATCCCAAACTGCGTGGAATGCCGTCGAAAAAACGCTAAAAAATATTCACCGCAAACTGCGTGACGCGGAAAGGGACAGAAAGAAGGAAGAAGAAAGGATGCGTAGAAGCAGCTAATGACTGATCCACCCCCACGAAGTAATGCTGAATAAGTCGTCCCGTGGGGGAGTGCGGAAGAAGAAGGAGGTGGTTTTAGTCGGTAAAAATCCGGCATGTTCCAGGGCAGGAGCCCTGAAGCATCTTCTGGAAGATTTCCACCTTCCAACGACGAAAAAAAAAAAAAATCTATTAACTTTAGGATTTACAATGTAACTGAGAGTATGTACATTAGTAGGTCAGGCGACACTTTTACATACACTATGTCCTTCCTCATAATAGAGTCCTAACTTACTCAGCTTAAAATGAGTCGATTGTGTAACTAAATTGAATCTTTAGATTAGATAAGATTA
Organism: Nemotelus nigrinus; assembly: GCA_947369275.1. NCBI lineage: Eukaryota > Metazoa > Arthropoda > Insecta > Diptera > Stratiomyidae > Nemotelus > Nemotelus nigrinus. Next base: position 168,069,439 of record OX376372.1, read on the forward strand.
GAAAAGATTTTATTTTTAGTTTTCTTTTGTACATTATTAATCTAATTTAAGTACTATTTATCTATCTAACCTGGATATAGGAGCAACATTAAAATAAATACAAGGAAGCACATTACTTTTACTATTGAAGCAAATAATTTCACATTTCAAAGGGTTAACTTTCAGATTAAGATTGCGGCAGTTTTCAGCAAAACTATCCACACTTGCTTGCATGAGGGATCCACACGAGATAATATTATTACTTGTTGTAATAATAAGAAAATCATCTGCGTACTGAAGTATAGTATCCCTCGGAGGGAGAACGTTCTGGAAAGACATCGTGTAGAGATTGAAGAGTAAAAGGCTTAGCGCATCTCCTTAAGGCAGGCCATTATTGATCATTTGGAAATCGCCTCGTATCCAAATAGATCTATTTGAAAAAAAGGTCACAATCCAATGCCAAAATCAACAAAGCGATGACAATTCGCGAAATGTCAACTGGTGACAGGACCGCCGCCATGTGGCTGGATACGACAATACTTCCAGTAGGTTGGAAAAAGGGTGCGTTCGGGCAACCAATCGACTTAGCGGTGAAAAACCACGGAAAAAAACAAATGGAAGCGAATGGCCCAATCACAATAGGGCAATGTACCCATATGCAGGATTGCATCGAGATGGAGCCTTGATTCTTATCGAGGAGCAGTGATTGACAAATTGGCCATGGTTGAAATAAGAAAATCTTGGAGCTTTTATCGAAGATCGAGTGAGGGCTAGTCAGTCGATGGGTGCTATACGGCATTTGGCCATAAGGTTGGACGAAAGAAAATTAACGAGCAGCAAGTCTTTTATCGATGATTTATAACGTAGTTCACGCACTACATACTCAGGCGGCAGCAACGGCGAAATGATTTCTGCTCCAGTCGTACCATCGGAGGAAAATCGGCTATTTGAGTCGCAATTGTGCAGTTATTGTTGATGTTGATAAAAAATTCAAAGACAAAAACAATATTAATAATTCACTAGTCATGACAAAGTAAACGTAGCATGAACAAACGATTTTAGGCACGTAAAAAAGAGGTATCAGGTCAGTAAACTAAACAGGGTATGATAAGAAAGCCTTGGTAATTCAATTTTTAAGGCAGGCTTTGCATATTGGCCTGGGAAAGTGTTGACTCATTCTGCTGAATATCGTGCAGTTTCTATTTATTGGCTTTACTAGCATTCTTCGGGATCTCTTCAACAATGTCACTGTAACGAATTCATCGATGCTTTGGTTCAATAGGGAGTGGATAAGACTCTGGCGACCTGGGCATCAGACTTCCTCAAAAAGAAATAGATTGAAGCCACCTTATTGGAAGCCAAATCGGAGAGAATAGACGAAATGGGAACACCATAAGAGAGGATTATATATCCCCTTTTCTGGATCCTGATAGTCAACGAAATATTGGAGAACTTCAGGGTCAGTGGCTTTGAGGCGTATTTCGATGACAATGTGGTACTTGTGAAGAGTGCGCTCTTACAAAATTTATCGAACCTTATGCAATCGGCGCTGGACTGTATCCAAATCTGGGCCAGAAAAACCCGGTTTAGAGCAAACCCGATAAAAAACCGAACTTTTACTCTTCACAAGGAAACAATGGCCCCCGTTATTGTCACACCTAGCCTCAACGGAATAACATTGGAACTTGTTGATTATGTTAAATATTTGGACCATATACTAGACAGAAAACCAAGCTGAGGGGGCTAATTTCAAGCATGTATAGTGAGGCCAATTTTGGTGTATGGATTGATCGTGTAGTGGAAAGAAGCGGAGAGTAAAACTAACATCAAGGAGCTAACAAGATTGCAAAGATTAGTTTGCATATATATTACGGGTGCTTTAAGAACCGCTCCATCTGCTGGATTAGAAATAGTTCAGGAACTTATGCCCCTGGATCGATTCATTTTTAAAAGCGCAAGCTTAGTGGCAATACGCGCTAAAAGCTCCGGCATGTGGAACGATTCAAATAAGTGAAGCCACAGCAATATTCTAATAGAGTGCTCCAGAAAATTTGGGCTCGCCGCAGATAACACGGACCACATACTGGCAGGAATTTCCAGGTCAAGATACCCACAAGAAAAATCTGGAATAAAAAGGGAGCTAGCGCCGATCATGGCATCTGGATTTCAACGGATGGGTCAAAGACGGACCCAAGAGTTGGCACATGAGTTTTTTGTACGGTGTTGAGCATTGACCTCTGGTGTAGACTGTCGGGCCTGTCTTTCAGTTTGAAGTATATGCTTTACAAACGGCAGTTGAGTCCAATAGCGGAACATGAACCAAACCAACGACGATTTGCGTCGACAGCAATAAAACTTACGTCTTACAGATGTTCTGCAAAAACTGCTAGTGCTTGTAGAGTGGCTCTCAATGAAAAAGTAAAGCGTATTCCTATCCGCACTTGTGGGGTCATAGGCAACAAAAAGCCGATGAATTGGCGAGGAAAATCTTAGGAGCTAGTAAAAGTCCCTAAATCACTATACCACGCTCAATTGCCGACACCACAAGCAAACCATATGGGCCAAAATAAAATCAGAATGAGAAAACAGTTTGAACTGCAGGGTAGCTAGGACATTATGACAGCAGAAACTGCTTGAGAAGTACAGCCGGCTTACTCACAGATCACTGCCTTATTGCACCTCAAGCAACTAACTAACATCCATGATACAAAAAACACTAGAGATAGCGACACCAGAGTGACCATTTTATTCTCTGTCTGCGCATGACGTCACCCGGAGAGTTCGTCGCGCGGCATGTTCACAAGCATTGGTGTAAAATGTATGGGCGCTGACGTAACTCATTTAAACAATTCGTGATTAAAACATGTTTGCATACATTCTTGTACATAAAATCGTCAATTAAGGAATCATAATATGTACAATTAAATTATGTGCTTATTAGTACATGTAAAATGTATGAACAATTTATGCAAAATATGATAAAAGTATATTTCAAAAGTAGTAATACGACGACATAACTAAATCTATCATGTAGATTTGGAACAAAACGTAGGTATATTGTTTGTAAATTTGAGAAAGTCAAAGTTCACTCTTCGGGATGTAGGTTAGGTTAGGTTAGGTTGTACTGGCTGGCACGTGGCCACACATAGACCTACTGGTCCGTATCGATATCAGATATATGGACCTAGAGAAAGGAATTCAGTGCAGGCAGCCATCAAAGGCCCCGGACTTTTTCACGAACTGAAGGAGGTCCTTCAGCTTTTGCTCTGCCACGTGCGAGAGATCCACCAGCCAGGGCTCACCGAAGTATCGCAGTCTGGTTCTCCCCAGTGCCGGGCAGTGACACAGGAGATGCTGGATAGTTTCTGAGACCCCCGGCTCTTGACACCTTCTACAGGTGTCGCTCGTTAAGAGTCCCATTTTCATAGCATGCGCTGCCACAAGACAATGACCAGTAATGATACCAACGAGTCGTTTGCAGTCAATCCGCGTTAACTCGAGGAGGTATTTGGTCGATGCGAGATTGTACGACCCCCACATGATTTTGGTTACCTTGCAGGTCTGAGTTGCACCCCATCTGCGCGTCGCACCCTGCATCATTTGGGAGTCGATTGAGAACTTAATCGTCTGGATAGAAGTAAGGATGTTAACCGCTCCCAAAAGGGGAAGACTAGCCCCATACTTGGCTAACGCATCCGCCTTCTCATTTCCATCAATGCCCTTATGACCGGGAACCCAGAAGATTCTGACTCTTCTGCTGTTACCCAGTCTGTTCAGGGCCTGAATGCAATTGAAAACACACTTCGATTTGTATGTATGAGACATCAGTGCTCTTACCGCCGCCTGACTGTCCGTAAAGATATTTAAAACTTTGCCAGTAGTATCTTTGGCGTATATCAGGTCTGCGGCTTTACGTATCGCAAACACCTCCGCCTGGAAAATACTACTGTGATTCGGAAGCCTGAAAGCTGCTTCCATAGCCGCATCTGTAGAATTACTGCAGCCCCCACACCCGCAACTGTCTTTGAGCCGTCAGTGTAGATGCTAAGAGCTGCAGGACACATTTGTCGATTCCATTCCTGCCCATCTCCCACAGTCGCTCGATATCCCCGCTCAAAGCACAGAGTGGGAACCAGGTAGTCAGTGCTTCCTGTGTACCCCCGCTCAATACTGCTGTGGCCAAAGGATCCTGGCTCGAAGTGTCCTGATTCCCTAAGCCTGACAGCAGCTTTTGCAGCAGTGCCTCTGATGAAGAGATCAAGCGGGGGGAGATGGAGTAGGACGTTCAGAGCAGACGAGGGAGTCGAGGCTAAGGCGCCTGTAGTGCAGAGGGCCGCCAACCGCTGAACTCTATTCGCCATGCTAGCAAAGGTACTTTTATTCACTGCTGGCCACCAGACCAAGCAGCTGTAAACAAGGATCGGCCTAGCGATCGCCAAGTAGATCCAGTGCGTTAAAGCAGGGCTTAGACCCCACGTTTTACCCAGCACTCTCTTGCTGGCATAAATCGCGTTGCTTGCCCGCTTAACTCTTTCCTGTAGGTAAACAGCAAATTATTGTAAATAAGACAATTTAATAATACTTTACGTGCCTCACATAGTTCAAAAAATGTTGGCCGCTCTATAAAAAGCAATGCATTTTTATATCTCTGGGGTTTTTTTGATGCGCCTAAATTTTAAGTTTGAAAACTGGGACACTTCTAACTTTTTATGGATTGTAATGAATTGACATGAATTTACAACATTTGTTAAATTAGCAGTCCCGTATTTTGTGATTCTACCTTGAAAGGCATAATATTTTGGTCGCTTGAAGTTTTCGAACAAGCTTTGAACCACATAATTTTCTGATCGAGTCAATTTGCATTTCATTGAATGAGAAAACAGATACATTCAAAATGCATCTGAGTTCTGGCCTCCACATAATTTTTGTCACCGTAATAAGAAACTTTGATTGTATTTGGACTTTCTAGAACCATCTTGAAGAGCTTTTATTGAAGAATTTGGAAAAGCTGTTAGCACATAATCTTTCAGTTCATAGACTTAATTTGCGCTAGCTGATTAGTTTCCATTTTACAATAGAGCTGTCTTTTCTAATTTTAAGTGAAAGATGGGAATTGTATTTTTCTTCTTTGAACTTTAAGACTGAAATTTATACTCAGCATCATCATTGAAACTAACCTTTCCTTCAAATCTATCCTGAGAAGACTTAAAATTTGCATCTGTTGGATACATATAGAATAGTTTTTTCTTCCGCCACAGTATTCTTCTATTGACTTTCAGTACAGCAATAACACACAAAAACTAAATTGAATTTTTTCATTTTTCACACATATACTTCCATAAATAAAATCTACTGTGATCTAAATAAGCTCATTGATAGTTTATAATATTAAAACAATGCTGCAAATTTTTCATTCATTTATTTGTATTCCATCACAATTTAATGCATTCATTCATGAACTGAACTCTCCCGGTGACGTCACGCACAAGCAGCGATCTGAGAGAGACATGCACGTGTCGTAATCTTATAGTTCTTTGATTCATGACTAACATCCAGCAATTTACTGCTGAAACACAATGTGTAGCGGTAGCCGTGGCCTGCAGCGAAGCCAGGAACTGTCAAAAAGTTAAAACCACAGGATTGCATTGAACCAGTTACAATGCGTAGCCCATGTCGCCGTGGGCGTAGCCGAAGTTGACCAACTCTCTACTTTTTGCCTGGCAACATGTTTGACAGCTTGCATGTACGTGCGTTCAGTGCGTTTTGTACACTGCTAAATGATTGTTGCACAGTGTTCAGTGAATATTTTACACTGTCAAGTGTAGGCGGGCTTTCGGAAAGATGTGATGTAACTGATATACCTCATGTACCTCAGACCCAACTGGAATTTACTACAAGAGTGTGAATTTAGAGTTTTGAGTATAACGGATACCAACAAAGAGGTTAATTGCAATTATCTGCAATTAATCGTAGTACGCGAACAGACATAGTGACCCATAATGGCACTGAAATTAATTTGAGAAAAACACTGCGAAAGTAACCAGATTGACACATTCGGCATTCAGAATTGATTTCACAATATGTTTGAAAGGTTTGAAATGTTAATTATTATTTTCATTCTCCAATAACCTATCCATTTTGTATGGAAGTTCCCGTGCGAAGATTTTCTTCAACTAGATGAAACGAGCTCCAATGTTTTTAAAAGAAGGGTTTTTATAGCATCAAAAAAGGTTTACAAATCAATTTACAGATTTTTTATTGCAAACAAATAAAATTCATTAATGGAAACAATAAAAGAATCAGTAATGGAATTTAAAACAATTAGTATTTTATTGAATATATGCAATATTAATATGTTGAAAACATATTTGAAGCTTTGTCAAAGAACTACAGAAAAACTAAGAATAATTTTCAAAACAATTTACAAAGGATTCAAAAATAATTCGCAAAGAACACACAAACAATTCAGAACGAATTTTAAAATAAAACGCAATTAACCCTGACAAAAAAAACGAATGTTTAAAAGTTTTGCAAGAGGTAAAGAAGGCAACTTTGAACACTTCCAGACTTCCTTCGACGTTTCCCATATACAGCTCTTGAGAAAATTGTAACGATTGAGACAGTTTTCTGATTTATCTTAAATTATTATACATTATTTATTATCAACGAAATGCCGAATTTGTCACACTGGGATATTACACACTGCAGGCCCCCTAAACCACACCGGCAACTGTTTGGAAAACATATCTGCCCTAGTTTAAAACGCCTAACTCGAATATCATATTATAATAATAACTTGAAGCAGACCACTACCTAAATATACTTATCACAATACTCGGAGTGGCAGGTTCAAGTACAAAACGCTTTGGACACAAAATTTTCAACCGCCAAAATTTTCAACAATGCCTTCATTTGATATAAAAATAAACAGCTATTCAATACCAATTACATTATTACTTACCAATTAAAACCAATCACAAAACTAAAGTTTTTTAGTAAACCTACTCCTACAGTCAACTCAGCGACAATTCAAAGCCAAATAACCATATATAACGAACTTCCACACAAAAAAAAATTGTTTTGACACCTGGCGTTGGCTACATCATTGTGTTCGGTCAATGCTCCAATGCCTGGCTACATCACTCACGGCAGCGTTGTTGACAGCATGCGCAGCAGGCCACGGCTGCACATTGTGTTTCAGCAGTTATGCAAGAGGTGCGATATTGGAGAGAACACCATCGAGCACACTCTCTGCGATTGTCCGGCGCTAAATAATAAACGCCTCAAAATGTTTGGCTCTTATCACTTTTAAGAGTTTACAGAGGCGGCTAGTACCGTCACGCTGAGTCAGCTGATTCAGTTTGGCGAGGCGGTCACTTGACAGCTCTAACAAGCGAGCGAAGGATGGCAAATGGGCTCAAACTGGCAGTCTAATGCGAGCCGCGTAGCCGGCAACCTTCATTACAACCTTACCTTACCTAACCTTAGCCCTTGAAATTTTGAGAACTTTTCGGAGCACACTTTTCCATCTACCCTGGAGTCTGGTAGATAAGTTTGCTTACACGTTTTTTTTATGCGCCTCTTAAACAAACTCACAAACAGACAAAGTCGTAATCAAAGTCGGATAATATTAACATGCCACGAGAAAGAGGATGCTGTTAGTAACAAATGTTTAAAAACGGATATGGTTACAGCAAAAAGCTATCAAATCTTTTGTGTTGGAAATTTCCTAAGCTACAAATTCGTCATACATTGTTTTTCTGAAGACATGACCGCTACTGAGATATTTAGGAAAGGTAACTTTTGGTGACCTTGGACCCCGTATGAAAAGTGACGCAGCACTTGGATCGGTGGAGACTTTTGACGTTTTGTTCAACACGCCAGTACCAAGGTTCACACCAAAATTCAGCTTTCCCCTAATTTTTCCGGAGTTTCGCCTTTTTTATGTCGGATTTCACTGGGTTATAACGTGATTCTGCGGTTTTCCCAACGAATTTGGAGCTGGCTGTTTTTTATTTATCCAAAACTGTATTTGACGGAGTCAAAATAGAAACAGATGTCCAACAGCTATGCGCCAAAGTCTGTGAATTTGAGTCAATAGACGGAAGACTGGATGCAGAATTATGGGCATTGTGGTGTGGATCATTCTGGCAACTATTGGGCCTTTTCACACTTGTATTCTTGATGCACTCCTCAAATCGGTTTGGCAGCAATCACCATGTCCACACTTGGTGTGCATCAGAAACGTAAGCGTTCATATACCGATTATGCATATGAATGTGTGCGTGCTGGTTTTATCTCATTTCGACTTGAGTGTTTCATGAAAAATTCCTGACCCGTGAACTATGTTTATAGTTGTGTTAATGAGTTGCCGCTCGATCAATCAGTTTCAAACGGGATGCAAATTTCTCTCCACGTGCATCACTTTTTGCAGAGAATTCCCCTTGGTTCTTCTGCCTCTTGCCGAGAAAACCGGTTTGAGAAGTGCATCGAGAATACAAGTGTGGAAAGGCCCATTGATAAGGGCCAAAGCTTTAGTATGGAGATTAATATGAACTTTCTGGAAAGTTTATGATTTTGGGAGTGTACAGCTATGAACAGCTATGTTTCGTAAAAAAAAATGTCTTAGTCACTTAAAGACGATTAGAAAAAGCAATGCGAAATGAAATACTTAATGAAAATCGTTTGCTTGCAAATGTACAGGCGAGGCGTGGTATTAAACTTAGCAAATATAATGGAAATTTGTAATGTCATTTTGACATTTAAATAGCCTGTGAGTAGAGATTTAGTGAGAAGTGGAACATCAATAAAGCCAATAGGACAAGAATTGCATACAAACAAAAAATGCAAAGTCTATCATAAAATGACTAAGTTGGTATCATAAAATGACTAAGGCAATTAAATTATTTGAAGTTTGAGCGGGGTAATAGCATGGCGCAAAATTTTAAATTTAAGATTACATGGAATATAGATCTATATGTTTACTTTGATGTTCTTTATAATCATCATCAACGCTACAACCGGGCCCTGGTCCTGCCCTCCGTCAAACGCTTTTTTTTCTATCGGTCTAGATCGCGAGCCTATGTCATCGAATTAGGCACCTAAACTCCAGCGCAAGAAAGGTCTCCCACGCTGTCATCTGCCGTAAAATCTGCCACAAAGGGTTCAAAGAGCCAGATTCTTTTGGCTCATTTGAGCTAGAAGTCCTGCCCGCCGGAATATACCGAACTTAATCCTAGTAACTACATCTTCTACTACGTAGATAGCAAACAATTCATGGTTGTAGCGTCTCTGAAATTCCTCTTTTTAACATATGGGGCCAACGATTCTCCGCAAGACGCGGCTAACAGGCAAAGTGTCTTTTGCTGAGCATCCAAGTTTCGGATCCATACGTAGGTACAGGCAGTACTATGGTCTCGTACAGTAGAAGCCTTGATGAATGTCGGAATTTGAAGAGCCTTAACAGAGTGTAGTAGACTTTGTTGGATTTAAGCAGCCACCCGCGTATTTTTTTCTCTATGTTGCTGTCGGCTGCTACAATTCTCCCAAGGTAGTTGAAAGATGGCACTACTTCAAATTCATGCTCAACTATTCTGAAGGTTTGACCAACTCTAGGTGTTATTCCTGCAGATGCTGCCCCCATGTACTGAGACTTTGCTTCATTTCTGTGCAGCCCCAGTTTTTGTGCCGCTTGCATGATTTGGATGAAAGATTCTCGTACGGCTAGTTCGAAGCTTCCAATTATATCCATATCACCTGCATAAGCCAGTATCTGGCAAAACTTAGTGACGATAGTCCCTCTCGTTGACGTCCCAGAGACTCGGATTGCTTTCTCTAACGTAAAGTTGAAAAGAAGGCGGCCAGACCATCCTTTCGTCGGAACCCATTGAAGATGTTGAATGGTCTGGATAGCAGTCCGGCTATCGGAGCTTGGCTTGTTACATTGGCCACGGTTAACCTACTCATTCGTGTCAGTTTATTTAGGATGCCAAATTTTCTTATGGCTTCATACAGTTCTACCCTGGCTATGCTATCATAGGCGGCCTTAGTCTAGAAATAGATGTTACAGTGGAATGTAGAATTTTAAATATTTTTCTTTCGCCTGCCTGAGAGTAAAGATTTGATCAATTGTTGATTTGCCTTGGATGAAGACACATTGATATTGTCCGATAGTGGCTTTAACGAATGGTGCTTTCCGTTCTTGCAGGATGGAGGAGAGTATCTTATAGGAGGTACTCAACAATCTTATACAACTATATTTGCTGCACTTTGGTAAAACTGTTTTCTTATGTATGGGGTACATTATACCTTTGTGCCAGTCTTCTGGCATCTTTTCATGCTCCCATACGTGCAATATAATTTCGTGAATTGCTTGGTGTTATTTGGGCCCTCCATATTTTATCAGCTCAGCTAGTATGTCGTTAGCTCCAGAGGCTGTGTTAAATTTCAGCCGACTTATGGCTCTTTGTACCTCCTCTATGTCTGGTGGCGGCAGCATGAAATCTTCTTCTTGCATTGGTAGAACCTCCAATTTTTCGTTTAGTTGATCGTTTAGCAATTCACTAAAGTGTTTCCCGAATTACAATTGAATATACCTGAAACCAAGGACAAGTTTTAGTACAAAAAGCTTTGCCCTGCTAAACATATGCAGCAGACCTATGAAGCGTAATTTTTCTTTGAAGTATCCGGATCCCCTCCCCCTTCCTTTTACAAACGGGATTAGGACCAGCTTCAGCAAAATCAGGGCTTGTGTAGTCTTAGCGATTTCTGTAGTTCACTTTCTTTTGTAAGTCCAGAACAATCCACAGTTGCCTTCTACTTTGCTGTCGTTCAATTTTATTTCACTGTTTTTGACTTCTAACTCGCTGTCTTTGACTAATACTTCAATGTTTTTCACTAATATTTCACTTTTTCCCCCTAATATTTGACTGACATTCACTTTTGCTTCATTGTTTTTCTGTATCAGATTTTTTTCACTATGAGATTCTCGATCATTAGCCTATTACCTCACTTCAAGATTGAGGCACATTTTCGTTGAAATTTACTTGTCTCTGCCCCGATATAAATATTCTGCGGGACTTTTTAAATTAAAACTTAAAATAGCGTTTAAATTATATTTTGAGTGAAGTACCTAAGGTGACCTTGAAGTATTTCTTATTTGAACAGAATCATTACTACTTTTTCTTCCACAATAATAACGATCGATGTTGTGGTGTTACCACTGTATCTCATTTTTCGTTGTCTTATTTCGCTCAGATTTGGATCTTTGTTCAGTTCGTGGTTTCAATTAAAAAAAAAATATTCTGAGGTGGTTGGCTATTCTAAATGCCTTCCAACCAAATCGACTACCCAGGCCCGTAAGTCTAATGCAAAATAATCGTAGTGGATGGCACAAAAGCCGTCCAATGTGAGGGTTTGTGTGAAAGCATATGTCACATAAATCTGCGAAGTTCCCAGAGTAGGAATATGAATTTCTGCATGCAACTAAATCCAAAAGAAATATCTTCTAGTTTTCCGATTCCCACAAAGTCAAGTTAAAAAACTTCAGGAGACATGAATAAAAAACTAAATATACTGATACTTACTTTTGGATGCATGCAGCATTTGGGTATAACAAAGAAAATATCGCCTAGTATTTATAAGTACAAATATACAGTGGCTTACAGCTTATTTGATACAGTGACTATTTAAAAATGCAAATCACTGTAACTTTGAAATAAAGAACCCTATCCAAAAAATTTAAACGTATTTGACTAGATGCATGTTCAGCAAATACAAAGCAAACAAAAAATGTTCCAGCAATATTCCTCGGCGTCCGGTAAAAGAGAAATACTACTGGCGCAGAAAAATTGCAGCTCACAGCTTATTTGAATAGATGCGAATTCATTTCAATGCGAATAAATTTCTATTTGTCGTGCCGGTAATCTGTCTTGTTTTTGTTTCTTGAATTTTTGATTGTGTTTAGACATTGGCTTAAGTAATTAATTTTTAGCAAGATCTTGGAAGTTGAAGTGCCAAAATGAGCCAAAATTTTAAAATGGGTCATCGCACCACAATTGAACAGCGCGAATTGGTATTAAACCACTTTAAAAAAGGACAAAAAGTTCGAAAAATTGCTGAAAGTGTAAATTTGAGTGTCTCTACAGTGCAGCACATAATTGAGCGCTTGGTACACGAGTATCGGGTAGAAAATAAGAGAAGAAATGCGCCAAACAATATTTTCACCATATACGACGAACGATACATTGTAAGGAAAGTGAAAGCAAACACAAAGATTTTCGCTCCAAAATTGGTTACTGAGGTTCATCGTGAATTAAGGAAGTCATGTAGTGCTGAAACCGTCCGACGAGTGCTTCGCGACCATGATTTCAACGGGCGAGTAGCTCGTAGGAAGCCATTCATTTCCAAAAAAAAATACAATAAGCCGATTTGCCTTTTCCAAAGAGCATGTGGGAAAGCCATCCGCGTTCTGGAATACGGTTATTTTTGCGGACGCGTCCAAGTTTAAAATTTTTGGCTCCGACGGAATGTCATATGTCTGGCGCAAGGCAAACACTGAGCTAAACAAAGAGAACCTCAAAGCTACTGTGAAGCACGGTGGTGGTAATGTGATAGTTTGGGCCTGCATGTCCGCAGCCGGAGTCAGATATTTAAAGTTTATTGAGGAAACAATGGACCAAACAAGGTACCTTGATGTACTCAAAAATTATTTGCTGCAAAGTACTGAAAAACTGGGTGTTAGCAACCAATTTCGGTTGTACCAAGCCAACGATCCAAAGCACAAGTCGGGAATTGTGCAGTCCTGGCCAATTTGGGATTACCCTCATTTGATGTCTCCGCCGGCACAGTCACCAGATATGAACGTCATTGAGAATCTGTGGACTTTGTTGGCTAGCAACATTAGAAAACACAAGATTTCTAATAAACAAGACCTGAAGAAAGCACTGCTAGAGGAATGGCAAAAAATTACACCTGACATCACAAAAAAACTCGTTGATTTAATGCCGAATAGGCTCCAGGCTCTGCTTAATGCTAAGGACTATCATACGAAGTATGGAAATAAACTAGAAATCTCATAATTCACAACAATTTTAATGTTTAATCAAACTGTATCAAATAAGCTGTGACATGAAATTTGTTATTACTTTTAGTTTTTTGTTTTTTAAGATGTAAAACAGCAACTTTGTAACAAATATTAACTTGTTTAATAAACAACAAACATTTTTCTTCAAAATGGTGTTCAAATTTTTTTGATATTGTTGTTATGTTTTGAGTTATTGCAACTTAATTTTTTAAAGAAGCACTGTATCAAATAAGCTGTGAGCCACTGTATGTATGTATGTACATATTTCCAGTGAAAGTTTCGGTCTTCTTCTAGTTTGTAATTGATTGATTACGCTCTGGATTAGCTCGACTCATTTCCTGTTCCCATTTCCTGTCTAATACAGACATGAACTTATGCTGGAATGGGGGAATGTGACGTTGTTTTCGTAATAACGCCTGGAGATTGCATGGCCGTGTACCTAGAATGAAATTAGTAACCAGATTCGTTGAATTCATTAAGAGAAATCATTTCGCTGGTTTCTTGTACATGAAATATTGCGGACGATTCCTGTTATACATACTTTGAAACTAAGAAAATCTAACATGGCCAAGGGTGACTAAAACTTATAGTCGCGAGCCAGTAGTAGATAGCTCCATGATATTAACCGGTTGAAATTTTTATTATTAAAGACACGTGTAAATTGAAAGCTTATCTGTGTTTATTCTTGGATTTGAAATATACTAGGTATGATCCCAAGTAGGAAAATTGGTGTCCAATTCGCACATCAGTAATGCACTAAACTACTCATCCACTCTATGCCATAAGCAAGAAAAGTTTCGGCACCACTGGCGATTCTGGATCCAAGCTAATTACTTTCCAGTTCATTTGTATTCAGGAACCGTAAAGCTTTGAGGCTCTGCTGGATTATTTGTAAGTCCATGACCGGGGGTGTGTCATAAGTTATTCTGTGCTAGCACGAACTGTTTATGTCAGCTGATTATGATTCCAGAGTATGGAACTTTATGTACCCTTGTTTCATATGTGTTACGGCTATTGTTTCAAATGTTTAACTTCATGGCAGAAAAATGTTTCATATGGTTTGAATTCATGAGAAATTTTATGTATATACTCTTTAGTCGAGCTGTCAAGAAATACTTTCTTTCGAAATAAAAACGGCAATGGATCAACATCGTTTTATTATTTCGGAGCAAAATTACAACAAAAAGGATTGAAATCAGAATTATCTTGAATATCGCCCGCTTCTTACGAAGAAAATTTGTTTTTTTAAAGTTCTTGTTGACTGACAAAACAGAGTTAAGCTAGACAGTTAAGTGTTTAATAAAGAGAGAAAAATAATTTTCTCTCTTTATCAAACACTAAACTCTCTAGTATAGTGTATCATTAGTATTAGTAACGCTAAGACCTATTGTATAGTACTAGTCTTAAGATTCAATATATACGAATAGCTGTAAGATATTAGCGACCTTTTGACATTAAGTACATATATACAGTGGCTCAATAAAGAAGTCGGACACATACCTACTTACATTTGAAAAGAGAATAAACAGCCTAAGAATGCACCTCAGACAAAAACTTCATATATATTTTGAACTGCATATTATTTATTTATGAAAAATAAAAACATTGAAAACATAACTCAATTTCATGAATTTATAAAAACTAAAAAGTAAAAATGTGTATAAAATTCATGCCTAAAAGAACTCGGACACTTAATTCTTTATAAAGTTTAAAATATCATTAAAGGTTTCTAATATTTGGTTGGCAATCCATTATTTTTCCTCATGCCTGTTAGTCTTGTTGGCATAGACTCTAGAAGTTTTTTTTGCAAAGGAAAGAATAAATTTTGGCCCATTCGGTTCGAAGTGCTGACTTCAATTGTTGCTTGTTCCTAATAGTATGATTTTTTAACTGGTTCTCCAAATAAGCCCATAACTGTTCGATAAAATTTATATCGGGGGATTGCGGAGGTGTTTCAAACACATGCGGACAATTATACAGCAGCCATAATCGAACATTGAGCGCTTTGTGCTTTGGATCGTTATCCTGGTAATATTGGATGTTCTCTTTTATTCCCAATTTGTTAGCACTCTGCACCAAATTTTCTTTTAGAATATTCAAATACTTTGTTTGGTCCGTAATTCCGTTGATTACACAAAAATTACCTGGGCCAGCTGCGGACATGCAGCCCCAGACCATCACTGAGCCACCTCCATGTTTCACAGTAGACTGTAGATTGCGCTCTTGGAGCTCTTGGTTAGGTCCGAAATATATTAAATTTACTTTCATCTGCGAATAACACAGTAGACCAAAACGAAAAGTCTTTGTTTTTGTAGCTGTTTGCGAATTTGAGTCTCTTTTTTTTTCGATTGCACTTGCTCACGACGGTTTTTTATGGGCTACTCTCCCGTGTAAATTTCTTCTTCTCAAAACTAGCCTTATAGTTTCGGGGTTTACATTTTTCTTAAGATATTCCGATACTTGTTTGGCTAGTTTAGGAGCACTTAATTTCGGGTTTTTATAAATTTGTTGTACAATCCATTGTTCATCTGACTTTGAAAGTACTCTAGGTCTACCACTTCTTTGTTTATTTTCCACTGATTTTGAAGATTTAAAACGTTTAATAATGTCATGAACTGTAAAGTGTGTCCTATTTACGATTTTCGCAATATCACGGACCGATTTCCCTTCTTTATAATATTTTATAACAAGTTGTTTTACTTCTAAAGAACTTTGGCCACGTTGTCTTCCCATTTTCAATTTAAAGTTCACAATTTCACACAAATAACAAATTCAGGCCTTTAACTTGGTTCAGTTGAATGCGCAAAGCTGTCAAGTACATAAAATCCGGGAATTCCCGTTTTAAACCCACTAGCAAAAAAAGTACTGCCACCTGTCCGAGTTCTTTTTTGTCATGAACTTTACGCACATTTTTACTTTTTAATTTTTATAAAATCATGAAATTGAGTTATGTTTTAAATGTTTTTATTTTTCAGAAATCAATGAAACGCAGTTAAAAAAAATATGTTTAGTTTTTGTCTGAAGTGCATTCTTGAGCAGTTTATTCCCTATTGAAATATAAGTAGGTATGTGTCCGACTTCTTCATTGAGCCACTGTATGTGCATGTAAGAATAAAATTAATGCAAATAAAGGTTATTGTCTGCCGTGGCTAGAGAAGAACCGTTGTGTTTTATTTGTGAAATCGGTTAAGTTTACTAAACTAGCTAAACTTTATTTTATCCAAACTCTTAGGAAAGGACTAAGTTAAGCTTATTAATATATGCAAAGAACTCTAACCAAATATTAAAAAACGATCCTTTGAGAATATCACTTCTAGAATATGTTAATAGGGATATTATTAATACTAATTTATTATAATTATAGTTGGATTAGTAGTATTATTCGATTGAATGAGCGCAGTAGCCTGCTAGGCAAACAAAACAGTCAACAACAAAATTTTAAGGAGTCAAATATATTCATGGACGTACTATTATAAGAAAAAATGAAATCATTTCCACATTTCACTCTAAACATAATAATGTTATGTGGAAATATTGCTACCTCATTTTTCGCCACATTCTTGCAAGCACACTTTCACACATGATTCTCTACCCTCTACTTTATGAGCGCCATACCATGCAAACTTAATGGAGACATGATAACTTGTCAAAGCGTTGCAAAAATATATGTATTTTGTTTTTGTTTCGTATCTCCTTCGGCGATACGTTAAAGAACATCTTCACATAATTGTGCAACGATATGGAAAAGAAAAAGAAATGAGGTCATACCGCCACATTATACTTTGAATGATTTATATGATACTATGAATGATTTTTCATCATTTTATTATTGTTTAGTGGGGGATGAAATGCGTGGCAACAAAGGAAAAGGGAAAAATATGGGCAAATGCATCCGTTTGAATATTTTTGAGAATATATGAATAGTCTTGAAAAAGAATAGAAAAATGAAAAAGAATAGAATATATAAAAGTGTTTTGTTGAAAATCATATAAGTAACGAGCAAAATCGGTTTTTGAATAAAACATGCTCGTTTTGGAAAGAAAATTAATTCGAATACATTTTCGTATCTTGTTTCTGAATCTACTCTGTGAATATTTCGACAAACAGAACATCTTTTTTTTCAACCAAATGCTGTCATAGGTGACCGCGCAGTATACCAAGTACATGAACATAGGGGTGGATCATCCACTAGTTTTTCTTAAATAACATTGTTTCGTGTAAATGACTCGTCTTGTGCAATTAGAGATCATTACTGAGTTGCGAATCCGAAAACAACACAGATACTTGAACAAAATATTATTTAGGCGCTACGTACATTAAACTAAGCTTTAAACCCAAGTATATTGAAGAGAAGTATATAGAGCAAAAGTTTATTGATTTTTTTAATGGCCAACGAGGAAAATTTCATATTTATACTAGATATCCCTCCTTAACTGTGCGTGCAGTGTACTGAATGTCTGAGATGCCCCAAAATTTTGCTTAGCTTTGGCATGAGTTGTTGGATGGAATCAGGTACCAGTCGATTGAGTGCTTGATGGATGCTGGCGAAAACGCCAGTAGACTAGCGTTAGGGTTGTAATGAAAACCGGTACCTGTTGACTGACAGGAAATGATATACTGGATGATTCAAGGAGTCTTACTTCAACCATTTGCGATGACGGTGGTAGTAAAAAATTATTGTTTTGCCCAACTATCGTCGGAAATTGTTGAAACAAAGAGTTAATTCTTGAAGAAGAGCAAAAAGTTAATTATTTGCTGTTGGATAGTTGGTGAGAATAGTTGGATAGTTAGTGAGAATAAAACGATAAGTAAAGTTTTTTGGGGTTTGGATTTCGACAAGTGGTAGAGATTTTGACTTTTGGTAGTCGACTACTGTATGGTGACGTTAACGAACGAATTAAAAAAGTGTTGGCTCTGTTTTTTTTTTTGTATGAAGGTCATTCGAGAGGGCAGTTTAGCAATAGTCAAAGCAACGCACCATTCACATATGGTGTTACATCTCTGTAGGTTCAGTGAAGTTCGTGAAAGTCAAATCTGATGCATGCTTTCAGAGCCATTAGCTCAATTACATCACAGTATATATATTCGCTTATCAATTCGCTTAACTAGAGACACACACATGCACAATGGAAAAAATACACTTAAAAGGCTGTAGCTAAGCAACTCTTGAACATAGTTTTTCTGAACTCTCCAACTAGGCCAAGTCGTAGCCTAACGATAGATTTCTCCTGTCACATGAATTGTATGTGTCGCGATGATCCTCACACCGACATGGATACAACAGTAAGAAATCTTGACATTTGTATGACTGCAAACTTAGCAAGCCTTTAGATCAATAATTTAAGTCTGTGAATGGTAATATAAACGTAATCATTGGCCAGGGTACGCAGGATAGCTTTGGAGATCAAGACCGTCTTTTTGGCAAAAAGCTCTGTAATTCGACCGAACATTTATACCGCTGATATCGCAGACCTTCCCATTCCAGTGCGACAATCCTAAGTTCGACTTCTCGAATATGCAAATGACACGTTTTTATTTGCGTCGAAGACATAGCACAGAGGAAACTCGAAATACCTTGGGAGAAGATAAATGTGATGATGAGAGACCAATTGTTGTATCCGACGGTGAAGAGTATATTGGACTTATTAGGGCCGACCAAGCATCAGAATTCAAGCTATAAGGTAAACTGCAAATCAAAGATTACTTTAAAAATATTGACGACTGTGTGGTAACAGACACGAAAGCTGTAGATCTGGAAAGAAAAAATTGCACTAGGAGCAGTTTTATTCCATATCTTTAATGGCAACCATCAATATGTAACAATATACGATATCAAGGTTGCAAGCTTTATTCGTTTACATACTGCAAGCGAAGTTATCAACACAATTTTATCAAAGAAAGTGCACACTTTTGTTATACCAAATTGAAAGGCTCAAAACAAATTTGAAGGTTCATAATGTCACTGAAGATTATAGTTGCGTGCTACCAGAGAAAAATCCGGTTATTAAAAATGGTCCATAGTCGAAAACTTTTTAACCGTTTACCGGGGAGGAATTTTACACATTTCTGGGAAACCCCATTACTTGTTGTGTTCATTAGTCAGACAGAGAGGATGTTACAATAGAAGTCTGGTTATTTCGCACTTACTCGTGCTAGGTTGTTGGCAAGATTAATAATTTTCGACCATTGAAACCATCTGAATCATATTGCAATTGCGCACCTCTAGAGCTCAGTCTTTCTCAGTTTAGTCAAACGTTCAATTTATTTTGCACGGTTTTCTCTCAGCTTGAGTAGCCTAGTGGGTAGAGCACTGGCTTCTTGCGTATGGGGTCCCTGGTTCGAATCCAGGTTCGGACGAGGGTCCGCGCACCAAGCTTTGAGTTCACCTAGCTCTGATTAGGTACCTGATTTAAATCAGGGGTAAAGTGAGTCGTGGAACTAATCACTCCACACTCGTATCCACAATGATTAAAAAAAAAATTGTAATGAAGCTCTTTACCAGCTTCAATTCCTAGACCCGTACGAGGGTTGTCATGTGATTGCTTTACTTTGCTTTCTCTCACTCACCATTTGACTCTCAATGAGTTTGAACTCAGTATTCTCGTTGGTGAGAGTCGCCCTGAGTAATAAACGAGTGACGCAACGCTTCAGCTTATACCAATTTAGATGCAACAATGACAATTTATATACACATGCTACTCATCCAAATTCAGAAAAATCTGCTATCTTTCATATGTCAGTGCACAAATTTTCACAATTTAGCTGAAATCTTGGATTTTCTTTTGTACATTTATTTCATAGCAGCGAAGCACAGAAACGAGCGTGTAATTGTAAAAGCTGTAACTTATGTATGAACGAACATTTTTTTCTTGCATTCTTCACCCACTTCTACGAAATATGGAGGAGTAAGTGAAGTTTCAGTTGTAACAACAAGATTTCCGTGTTTTAAGATATAATTCATGTGGAGCCACACGAAGAGTTACGATAAACTGTTCTTAAGCGCGGGGACCGTTTCGCCGCCGTCGTCGAAAGGATTTAAAGATTTTTTGCTTCTAGCAAGCTTTCCGTGAACGGTGGCAGATATCAAACTTTTATAACGTGGAATTGAATGTGAAAAGTAGTGATTTATTTCAAAAGGATATTACAACATTAGATGCGATTCGTTAAAGTCAAGTTTGATTTATTGTCGAATTTAGTGTGAATGATTTATAGCTTAATATGTGTTATTTTGTGTTATATTTAAGTAGAAACAATTCAATATTTTAAACTGACTGAATTTGAAATAAAATTCTGATTCATAGGAACCTCTAAAAAGATTTGTTTTCACAGAAGAGCAAAAAAAATATACACATGTAGTTCGGGCCAGATACATAGCATATGAAAATTGATTGATAGCATATCTCAATGCACAGATGTTCAAATTTTTGATTGCGCTAACAGCATTGAAACCTATAGGGGCATAAAGGCTTTAAGACTTACCGTCATTGAAAATTTCAATGCGAAACAGTTGCCACTTGCTTGAGTTTCAAGGTGTTTACTATATGAAAAATCAGTGGTAATGGCGTTAATGATAATAATCTTAAATGATGAATTCATTTAAACGTCCGCTGTTGCCAAAAGGCTTAAGATACTTATTGTAAATAAAATAAAATCCCTACAACTTATCACCACATATATCTCCTAAAATTTCAGCATGATCCTGTATCGCATCCCCATGAAAAACCTATTAAAAATCAGATTGATGTGTACATATATATATATATATATATATATATATATATATATATATATATATATATATATATATATATATATATATATATATATATATATATATATATATATATATATATATATATATATATATATATATATATATATATATATATATATATATATATATATATATATATATATATATATATATATATATATATATATATATATGTATATATATATATATACCGTAGGGATATATATACCGTAGGGATATAGATACTGTCAGACCATTGAACGCATTTCCTGCGCCGTGAGTATTGAACGGATGGCGATTTTGCCATATGAATTTTAACGAATGGTCTTTGTGATGTTCGCAAAAAAATAGCAGCTTCAGACAACGCGTTACCATGGAGTGGACAGACAGAGAAAACCATAAAACAGCATTACTGTAATTGCCCTTCATAAGTGCAAGAGATCTTTCGGCTGGTGCAGCCACTCAGAAGCAGCCGACATTTTGCGTATCGGTGTGTGAAATAAATTATTCAAAGATACTGGCAACATGGAAGACCGCCAGCGATATGGCCATCCGTGCAATGTACGCATGCCGGAAGGGTCGAATCATAAGAAATCCGCTTCGAAAATAAAAAATTATGGCGTGAGAGAAGGATGTGAATGTAAAATCCATGAAACGCATCATAAAAAAAAAACTCTAGTGCACCTGAACCGCTAGAAATAGTAATGTTCGAAGAATAGCAGAAGAATCGTGCAGATTTTGA
>OX376372.1:168091196-168171196 GCA_947369275.1 Nemotelus nigrinus
GCAACCCTGCTGGTTTTTTTTTACTTTTTAACAACAAATAGAAATTATTGATAAATGTTGACGTTTGTCCATCATGTAAATTTGAAATTGGAGAGATTCTGCGCTGCACAATAACGGCAACTCATCACCAAGTTCGACCTTATTGTAAACTACCTATCGCAGGATTTCGGAAAAAGTTCAGAAAGGGCTTTTGTATTTTTTGGCATATCTTTCAAATAGGAATGATCCTGCTATGACAGTTCACAACAAAAATTTGAAAAGTTTTGAGGGTGGTAGCCCTAAAACTCTTTCCCCCTATAACTTCCAGCGCAGTCATTCAGTCGAAACAAAATTCACAGGGTGGGTTTAACTTAATGTGAAGCAGATTTGGCATATGTGATGCCAGCAGAGGGTTGCCATCACGAAGCATTTTCGTAAATATCAACTCAGCAGATGTTTCCATTATGTGGGAAATACATATTGGCCGAGGCCAGGCGAGCCGAAGTCAGACGAGACCGCCAACATGTGGACGGCATTTGACAGCTCGTCCGAAATCGCTTTGACTCGTGCTCAAAATCCAGTCCGATCGGATGTGGCACGAGCGCCGGCGAGCCCTGTCAAAGTCGCTCGTCTGGACCGTCCTCACACTCGGGCTCGCCAGATCTCGCCTGGGCTCGGCCAATATCTATTTGGCACATAAGATATTTATATATAACAGACAGCACAAAGTTTTTACGTGCCAACGGTACGCGGTGTTCCCAAGCGGTCCCCCATTTAAGTACTAACCGCGCCCAACACTGCTTAACTTCGGTGATCGGACGAGAACATCCTATTCTAGTGTTTAAATTAAACAATGTTTAAACGCTGAAACTTTCAATGAAATCCTCGGATGGAAACAAAATTCAAAGGATAGGTTGATGTTAATATGGGCTTATTATGGTAAACTTATTGCTGCTTTGTTGGAAAAGTGTTGCCACCACTGAAAATTTTCATAAATTATGCTATAGTCGAGAAATGGTTTTTTGTTGTTTTGGGTTTTGATATGATACTACAAGAAAGTCTATTGCGTCTTTCCACATTTTTTGGTAGTTCAAAGACAATTTCTTCGAAAATCAGTTTTCTAGCGGTTCTGATGCGCTAGGGTTTTTTGCCTTAACTCATTGCCCACTGTTAGCCATCAACTTTAGCATACGCACTTTTTAGGAGTATCGCGAACATAAATACTTTTATTCTTAGAAATTTCTTTCTGCGCTTTTTTGTCAAACACTCCAGGTTTATTCTTACTTCTACCAGATCTCGGCTTGTTTTTCAATCCTTCATCGTCTAATACCTTTTTTATTGCTTAAAACTGTCCAGTTTGAAATACCTGCTAGCCTAACAGATAACTGATCCTTGCTTTGTGTTCAAGTGCGCCAAATATCTTTCTTCACTTCTTGATCTTCACTTCTTGATGACATTTTTATAACTTAATTTTTTTTTAAATTCCATCCTATTTTTTTAATTCCACCCTATTTTAGATATGTTTACCTGTATACTATCAAGAAATCAAAATTTAATGATCCTTGCCTGATTACAAAATGGCGCTGAAATTTCTGGCACAGCTCTTAAAAGATCAGGTTGCTATTTAGAGTAAGGTTATCTGAAAGATTGGTGCACAGACCCTCATCCGAACCTGGATTTGATCAGGGGGGCCCTCACACAAGAAGCCAGTGCTCTGCCCAGTAGTCTATTCAAGCTTCTCTAAAAAGGCAATTTTCGAGGGGAAAATGAATGAAAAGTTTCAAAAGCCATTTTAAGCGCAAAATTTAATCAATTCTGTTCCAATGTAACCTCTTTCTTAAAATGCTCAATATAAAACTCATCATACTAAAAGGTCTACGTACGCTTCAAAAATTAAATCAAGTTTAGATTATAAAAACAAATTTTCTGAAAGATTTCTGCATGAATTACACTTTTTTCAATAGGAAACCTCTACTTAGTCGACTTTTAATCTATTTTGCGGCAGCTTGTGCCTTTTTGTTTGCCTCTTAAATCAATTGTTTTAAAATTACAGCAAAGCCCACATCAAATAATCGGACTGATATCAGCTTGATCCAACGTCCTACAAACGACCAAAAATTACAGATGAAAATCACCTTTAGCAACGTGTCAACGTCTATATTTACCAATTACTTACCCACACTATTTTCTGACCCTAGTCCATTATTCGACTACCGTGTCGTTATCAATTTATCAAAAATAAAGTAAAATTTGATTATCAATCTTGAAGTCGGCTCTTTTACAGTATATTTTTAGGACTTGGTTCCTATATAGTCTTATCTACAGTTCTGGGCGTCATAATTCACGCTTCTTTAGCATCCGACATACACCGTAACATGTATTACGAAAAACACCATGAAATCAAATCGTTAGGGCTTTTAGCTCTCTCTTGAGTGTTATTAACGAATTCCCTACGCTCGGTTTCACTCCATACCTACAACAGAACCGATAAATATGTCACCGTAAGTGTCACTTTTGTCGAACGGTTGCAAATAGAAAACGACCCTTTATTTTATAGGACTTGTAATTTGATTGCCATCCGTAGTGGTCTCGTACCTGCGTGCTATCAAGGACCTGAATATTCATGCTGGAGAAAAATTAGAGCACCCGGGTCCGTGTAGCAATATGCATAAGTGTGCAAACACAGGCCTTGAATATTTTGGCTTTCAGCTAGACTATAGCCGCTCCAATTGTGAATTCGAGTATGAGGACTGTTTGCGACCGTTTGGCTGCTTTAAGCACAGGATATCACTACACATCCACCCGGCCATACATGAGGAGGTAAGCACGTTAGCTTAAAGTCGGCCTATGGTCCTGCTAGAAGTTGCTGCTCTGTTTCTGAAGCAGGTTTCACGAATTTTCGCTCTTTATTGAAAAGACTCCCAAATGGGTTTATATAGTCATTGCTATATAGATATTTTCAGTCTACACTTTTGTATACTTCTATCAAATACCACATGCGAATATGTGAGATATTATAGGGAGGCTTGTAGGCATAGGACGCCAGGTAAATTTATCTTGAAATATGGAGCTTTTAGGGAAGTGTGTCTAGACAACATGGTTTATTTCTTATGGAGTGCAATAATTGGTTGCGTGTTTGAGGATAAAATTGAGCCCAGAGAAATTGGTTTTGATCAAGAATGTACCTATGAAGATATCAAAAATCACATGACTTGGAGAAATTGACTTTTCGTTTGATTTAATGTCGAATTAAATCAAATAGTAGGGTTTCGAAGTGCATAATTTTTCGTATTATTTATCGTCTCTAATAATTTTAAATTGGGATCTTGCCACAGATTTTGGCTATTTTTTGCTATTGGTTTTTTGGCAATTGGAAATAACAGCCGAAACCGAAGACTTAAACAAAATCCATCTATGGAGAGAAGAATTTTACAACAAGCGAGTAAGCGGAATGAAAACTGATCATGTTTTTTTCTTGATTATAGCGACGGGCAGCACCTGTGCGTGCTAAGCAGAGTGTGCTACCACACTTCGGTGTGCTGTGCGAATTCGAAACTTTATAAGTGTGTCGGCAGCACACTGACACACTGACACAGAGCCAACACACTGACACAGTGCTGACACACTGACACAGTGCTGACACACTGACACAGTGCCGACACACTGACACAGTATCAACACACTTACACTGCCCACACACTGACACTGCCGGCACACATGTACTGCCAGACACACTCCACACTGATGTGCTTGGGAACGAATGCTGTACGAGTGTCGTTGATTTTGCTCATTATATGATGTGTTTCTGTAAGAAAGCATTGTTTGCATTGCAGAATGTGTACACATTTTGCGGTTTCGAAAGCATTAGCGATTGAATGTATTAGCAGATGAATGAGATAATTAGGGAACGAAAAAAGGCAGATAAGATTTGTTATTCGTATATTTTCTGGGTGAAAGTTTTAATTTTGAGTACACTACGGATGATTTGTGTTTTTCTAAATGCTGCGGGCGTCTTCAAACGAGATGAAAGTTTAAACACAGATACAAATACGTTTATTTGCGGTACATCTGAACGAAATGCTTTCACGTTGAAAATATTTGTGGAAAATAGGTTTTGAGCAGATAGAAGGGTTTTGTCGTAACATGCAACGATAAAACGATAGCGATAAAATGATCTGCTGCAGATTAAAGGTTTATGCTAAGTAGTGCTATGTTTTTAAATATTCAAATATGAAAAAAGTTTTTAGGGCAAAAGTAGCTGAAATCGGCAAATTTTGGGATAGAGTGGTTTCGGGCATAACGGGCCAAAACCTTTGCTGTGATCCAAACATTTCGGTTTTCTAGGGAAATAAGGGGTTTTTTGGCCATAGTTTGGCAAAACTGCCTTTAAGGCGCCTTCGATAATTGAAAATGGTCGGGGAATACAATAGTGATATTTTAAGGACGAAAAAAATTGTTGATAAGGAAAATTAGGCAAAACTGTCCAATTTCCCCAATTTTTTTTTGTCTAGCATGAATTTGGGGATCTTTCTGAGTAGTTTCGGGCAAAATTTCCATACAAGTGTGGGAAAAAGTGGCCTCGTTTCGAAGATACGGCAAAATATAACAAAATATAGCAAAATTAGCAATTATTAAACATTTTGCTACTTTTATATACGCAAACAATCAAACACTGCGCCCAATGTTCTGTAGTGAGACTCAAAATATTTTTGCATATGGAAAAGGATCTTTCCACATCTACGGAAGTGACTGGGCAATATTTGAAAGCAGGTGTTATGCTTGCACTTATAGTTTCTGGCAAAAGTTGCGTCGTCAGCTATTCATCAAGCTATCAATCTGACACAAAGATTCAAAGCCTAGATTTTTGTTCAAAATATTTTCAAACTTTTCTTTGAGTTTCTGCAGAAATCCTTCTGTCGATGTGGAATTCATTTGGCGAATTTTCGTTATTAGTTGAATAGATTCTGTCAATGCCAAACCATGTATTTAAAGCTTTTTAATGCTTGCTGGTATCTAAGACAAATGAGTCCAGATCATGGATGTTTTTCTTAATACCAGGATCGTTAAATGCTTCCTTGGATTGATCAATCGCTTTTGCTTCTCCACAATCAAAGTCATTTACAACACTTTACAACGCATCAAAACGTTCATTCTAAAATAGCACTGCTTCGATCCACGTTTCCCATCGAGTTACCACTGGTTCAGGAGATAAAGGCACATCTGGAAGTTTTTCTTTACTGGCCTTGTTACGAACCGGTGCCTCAGAAACACTTTTTTTTCGATCATAGCAATTCATTTACATTGCTGAACGTTGTCCGTACCTTTTCTGCAAGCTGATGTACTCCATGGGCAAAGCATACCACATGCATTAAATTCGGATAGAATATTTAAACGGCTTTGGCTGCCTATATCATATATGGGGCACTATCTGAGAGAAATATTAATATTTTCTTATCGGCAGAAGGTTCTGGAAATATTTTTTTTAAAACCTCGTTCACAAATCTGGCAACTGTTGAGTGATTTGCCTTTTCTAACTCCTTGCTGGCCACTAAATAGGAAGTCGTAGGCTCCAGCGCTAATGCGCCAACTATTAAGCTGGCAATATTGCGGTCACGATTCTTCGGCTGAAATCCAAATAAAAAAAACCTATCCTTGAGGTCATTGCGTATTTCCTCCAGAACATGCTGATAGATTGTTGGAACATAATTTTTCCGGAGTGTTGACTTCTCCGGTATATTTTGATTCACGCAATATTTTTTTTTAGAAAAACCCTGAAGGTCGGATTTTTCACTTTATGCAGAGGAATGTTGCTTGAAAGCAATGCTTTGTATAATTCTAAGCTAAAGGTGTTGTTTTATTGCTGACATTTGGAATGGGAGACGATTGTAGTTACAACAGCTTATGTCGTCAGCATTTCTTTTGCAGGCCCGCAATATGAAGATTATTCTTCACATGTTGGTTTATTTGAAATTTCTTCGTGCATGAAATAGTTTTGTTGCAAACTTGACGATACAAAATATTTCCGTCGTACAAAAATGTTCCAGGGTATTGAGAAATCCAAGAGGAGATACTTTTCTTCTTGAAAGTCATAAAGTAATAACTTTTGGTTTGAATAAAAACTACTTTTTTGAAAAATACTTCTTGCTTTATTGAACACAAACTTACGCTTAGGACACTAGATTAAGACTGAACTATTTTCTTACTCGCTACTATCGAAGCCACTTTGGTCTTCGTTTTTTAGATGAGATATTTTTCCGAAGCCACGTTGGTCTTCGTTTTTCTCACGAGACATTGAAAATCATTAATTACTTCGAAGCCACGTTGGTCTTCGTTTTTCTCACGAGACATTCAACAATATTTATTACATCGAAGCCACTGTGGGTCTTCGATTTGTTGATGCTAAGAACTTGATTCTTTCATCATTTCTATTAATTTCAACCCGGCCGTCATCGTCATGTATTTTATGGCGATGCACGAGTACCGTGTTGATATTAGTGTTGAGAGTGTTGGCATCAGGATGTTGATGTCCGTTTGTAGTTTTATCGGCATCCTGATGCTGACACATAACTCCTCCCTCCCTAGATGAACATTCGTCCGCGAATGTTTTGCGAGGGGGTGATTTATTTGTCGGTAATGAATGTTTAAAATTAAACTGAATTTTTATACCAAAGCAAATGAGAATGATAATTATGATAATAATTAAGACAATTGCTGTGGAAATAGCGTAAGTATGACTGGTTTTTGTGTATTTTAATTCATCTATTTCCTTTAGGTTTGCTATATTTTTTAAATGAACGTTCTCTAAATTAATTTTTGTCGAAATGTTTCCAAAATTAGGGATAGGATCAAGTGTTAATGTAGAATCAAATTCTTTTACATAGTTTGTATATAATTGATTGTCGATGATAATTTCACAATTTGAGAATTGAATTAGTTTTAAGCCTGTAAGTACAATATTTTTTGACAAAATGGTACTCTTGAGAATCTTGTTTGAATTTATAGATAGTATGAGACCTTTTTCGAGTTCTTCAATAGATGAGGTTTGATTGAATGGAATTTTACAATTATTACAATATAAATGTTTATTTAGATTTTTCAAATATTTGGTTTTTTCATAATATTTGTTGTTGTATTCGATAACTTCGTTAATTTTGATTTCTAGAGTATAATTATTATTGTTAGGTATTTGACGTATATAATATGTAGGTAAAAGTTCTGTCAAAATAGGTACATTAATAACAAATATAATTAAATTTTCTTTGTGCAATGCACAAATAGTGATATCTTTTAGTTTATCGAAATCGATATCGTTTTCGAAAATTTCATCTTCACTTAAGATAGATCTAGTCATTATTCCTATTTTTGCAGCATTTATATTATCAAGGACCTTTCCTATTTCGTCTTTGATTAAATCGAGTGAATGTTTAAGTTCAATGCTTGTGATTTGTATTTGTAAGTCTTTCATTGATGAAACTAGTGATTTTGATAAATCTTCAAGTTGCTTGTTATTGTTGTTTATAGATTCTTGAGAATTTCGTCGAAATTCTCGACTATTTCTTTCCCGATTCAACCGCGATTCCGACTCTAAATGAGAAATCGATACTCGGAAACCGATTTAGCTGACTACTCTTCTAGTTCGGTCGCGTTCGTTCACGAAAGCATCGGTATCTCCCGGGTGCTTGTATTCTGATTTTTATGGACCCAGAACCACACACTCATTCAGCATCACATTCAATCCTACTTTTTCCGCCCGCACCCCTTTCTTCCTACCATAACCTTTTCTCGCTTGATTTCTTGATGTATGTGTTTGTTTAAACTGGTGCTGGTCTCCGTTCATTTGCTATCCAAGATTCTAAAGCAGACTGATCTTGATTTTAGGCACATGCAAGACTCATCGTATGGACACCAAATCGAAAAGAAGAAAAAAACAAAAACCAAACTTATAAAAAAAACTAAAAAAAACGACACGACGCGGGATTCACTTCTGCCTCACGGTATTTGTTCTTCTATTTATTACTTTTTTTTTTATATATATCCCACTAGCAGCAAGTAGGTCTAACACCTCAAAGTCTAATTGTAACCTTATACTTGAATTACTTTTAACTACCCTTCACCCTATGCTTTCACTAACATTTCAACCCCCATCGAATTCCTCTAACATTCGATTTATTCCGATTCTATCCGCGCTATCCCTATTCCTGTAGTACTATCCTAGGTTAACTCTAATCTAACTATACTGATTAAAATTATCGACTAACACTCATACCCGATACCTAATGGCTGAGCTAATTCCCTAAACTTAAGTAATTTCCCGTTCCATATACTAGTACCAATCCCTATATTATACTCCCAGTTCTATCATCCGACCATTGCTAATCCTATTCATTATTCTTTTAGCTTACCCTACCAACCACCACCTGGTATGTCCCTAGAGGCTACAAAAGGAAGAAAGAAAGATAGTAAACCCTCGAGGAAATAAGAAAAAAGACAAAAACACTCAAGGTCAAAATAAAATCACAATCCACTGCAGCCACTCGGTAAGCCTGATAACCTTACGCTCGTTATTTTTTTCCTTTTGTTTGGTTCCGGGATCACTAACCCCAACTAATCCCTTTCTATTTACAGGCTTTTTTTTTTGTTGATTTATTTTTTTTCAATTAACCACTTACCATAAGCTTAGATTAACCTAACACTAAATCTCCCTAACCCTGTTATGAATATCCATAGCTCTTGAGTAATTTCACCCTCGGTACACCAGTCTTATAATCTATTATATATATACCATTCTTATATTTTATTATACATATATATATATATATATATATGTGCTCATCTTAATGTCTGGGCTATGGTCCGATGTTCGTCTTCCGTTCTGCTAACTATCCTCGTCTTCGATGTACGGTTTGAGGTCCTTCGCGTGCCATAACCCCGCAGGTTTCCCCTTTACGTCCAACAATTCGAAAGTCCACGCTGAGGTTTTCTTGTTAATCTTGAAAGGACCGACAAATGCGGGAGCCAATTTCGCTGCGAAATTTTTAGTAGCGTCAGACAGAACATAATTTTTTTTCCATACGAAATCCCCGACCTGGAAATTTTCATTTCTTCGGCGTAAGTCATAACGTCCCTTGCTAGATTTTGCTGCGTTTCGCATTCTTAGTACAACCTCCTTGCGGATCGCCTCTAAGGTCTCCGCGTTCTTCGTTGGAGAGAAATCCGTCTGTACACCTTCTGGAGGCTCCAACTCTTCCCTGAAGGTTACCATCTCCCTCCCGAAATTCAAAAAGTAAGGAGAGTAACCCGTTACTTCGTGCCGATAAGTGCGCAGGGCGCACGCAATTTTCGCCAAGTATAGGTCCCATGAGCGGTGATTGTCGGCAACGTAGCATCGTAACATACATTTTATATCCTGGTTACGTCGCTCGGCCGGATTGGCCTGAGGGTGATAGAGGGCTGTATAGCTCACCCGCGCTCCATATTCTTCCGCCGCTCTCCGAAATTGTTTGCCCGCGAACTGTACTCCATTATCACAGACTATGACCTTCGGTACCCCATAGATTAGAAATACATTCTCCTCTAACAAACGGAAAACGGCCGATGTAGTAGCAGTTCGCATCGGTAGTATGACTGAGTACTTCGTCACGTAATCCAAAATTGTTAGAATATATGAGTAGCCGCGCGTTGACCTGGGTAACGGCCCAATCAGGTCCATGCAAATCATTTCCCATGGTGACCTCGCCTCGCCAGCCCTACTGGCCATCAAGCCCCTTGGTGCTTTCCGCTCCACCTTGCATGACTGACACACTTTGCAGGATCTCACATACTTGCGGATATCTGTCCGCATCTGGGGCCAATAAAAACTTTGCGTGACCCGACCCACCGTTCGGGCAAACCCCATGTGTCCCGCCTTCGGGTCATCATGACACCTCTTGAGGATATCTCCACGTTCTGATTTCGGCACAACCCTCTTCCAACCGTTCGCGTTTTCTCCCTTTTGTTTGCGACCAGGCAATTGTTTCCACAGCGCGTCTCCTACGACCTTCCAGCCTTCGTACTTGTCGGGGTCCTCCCTTACCTTCCCTATCATACCCGAATACCACCGCTCTGAAACTTGGGGGGTATTTACGCTATCAACATTGACTACCGCTCGTGAAAGTGCGTCCGGCACCAAATGTTCTTTTCCTTTCCGATGGATCACTTGGAAGTCAAACTGTTGTAACCTCACTGCCCATCTAGCCAATCTGCCCGTAGGGTCCTTGAGGTTATTCAACCAGACCAGAGAATGGTGGTCAGTAATAACGTAGAAGTGTGTCCCCTCTATGTAGGGCCGAAATTTCTCGACCGCCCACAGCACTGCCAAACATTCTCGTTCGGTCACAGAATATTTCCTTTCCTGATTCGACAATGCCCTGCTCAGATAGCATATGACCTTCTCACCGGTAGCATGAGCTTGGCTCAACACTGCTCCGATGCCTACGTCCGATGCATCCGTTTGCACCTTGAACGGCAGATCGAAGTCCGGGCATGCCAATACCGGCGCCGTCGTAAGCTTGCGCTTGCACATTTCAAACGCCTCCTCGCACTCCTTGGACCATACGAACTTGCGACCCTTCTTCAACAAGTCGCTTAATGGAGCCACCATCGTCGCATGACCAGGGATGAAACGACGGTACCAGGATACCATCCCGAGGAGTTGGCGAACCTGTTTTACGGAATTTGGACGAGGAAATACGTTCACCGCTGACACCTTCTCAGGATCTACCCTGAGGCCCTCTACGTCGATAACGTAGCCCAAATACTTTAGTTGTGCCCTGCAGAACTGGCACTTTTCTTTAGAGAGTCGTAAACCCTCCTCCCTCAGTCTCAAGAAAACTTCTTGGAGGATCTCTATATGTTTTTCAAACGTTTCTGTCACAATGATTATGTCGTCGAGGTAGGTGAATACGAAAGGTTCTAACGTCGGACCGAGAACGGTATCGATGAGACGCTGCCATGTTGCTCCAGAGTTGTGCAGCCCAAAGGGCATTCGCAGAAAATGAAAAAGTCCTCTTCCGGGCACGGTGAACGCCGTAAATTGTCGCGAACCCTCTGCCATCGGGACTTGCCAATATGCCGACTTGACATCTAGAGTTGATAAATACTTGGCATTTCTCAACTTGTCCAAAGTATTCGAGATATATGGAAGAGGATACGCATCTTTTTCCGATACCGCGTTGACCTTACGAAAATCTACGCAAAACCTATACGAGCCGTCCTTTTTGCGTACTAGTAGGATAGGAGATGACCACGGACTGGACGAGGGCTCAACCACCCCCATCTGTATCATGTCATCCAACTCCTTATTAATCTGCTGCTGTACTGCCGGTGAGACCGGGTAGTATCGTTGTTTAATAGGTGCCGCCGACGTTTTGATAACATGTTCAACGGACTTAGCCCGACCCAGCCCTTCTCCCATCAAACCGAATTGCTCCTCCAACAATTTCGACAAAGTCTCGGCCTCCTCAACAGACAAAAAATCTCGGCCTCGAAGTGCCCCTCCAGTAACCAGCTCCGCAGACGCAAGGGACGTCCATTGCCTGCCCTTCATATCGAGCACCACCCCAAAACACTTCCAGAAGTCTATCCCTAAGACCACTTCTTGGGGAATCGACGGTACCACCAATGATTCCAAATTATGCTCCCGACCGTTCAATGAAAACTTCACTAGCACAGCACCCAATACCGAGCACATCATACCATTCGCCAACCGAACTTCTCCAATTCCATTTTCGTTCAACTTTACACCTTTCGCCTTCAACCGAGACCATCCTCTTCCTCCGATAATCGTCCTACTCGCTCCCGAGTCTAACAGTCCCTCCATGACGCAATCCTCTATCTCCACCTGCAGGTGCGGACGGCTGTCTTGACTGGTACTGACGAGAGCATAATCCACTTTCGGCTGTAGATCTTCCTGGCGCGGCCTCTTTATGGTGCTCGCTCGACCGCCTCGCGAACACGACGCCCGTTTCCCGCAATCGGAGGATTCGGCCGTGACCGATTTTCCCGATTATTAGCTCTCGACTGGCAGTTCGGGCATGTCGACCGCATTACCCCTTGGCGACCGCATCCGAAACATCTTCGCGGCTCCGGGCATTCTCTTGACATGTGTCCGTCTCGCTTGCAATTCCAACATTGGATGCGCGTTCCACTCGACATAGAGGCGACTCGATCCACGTCTTCCGCTCCCACGTACGCCAAATCCGGCTCCAAACAGCGCCTAGTCCGCGTAGTGGGCGGCACGAATGCCGCTACTGATGCTCTGGTAGCATCTAGGGTACGACCCATCCTCACCAAGTCCGCAATTGATGTAACCTGCTTAAGGGACAATTGCTGCTGGTAGAACGGAGCTATATTTCGTCGCAACGTGCGCAGCTTTTCTTCCTCTGAGCAACTCGCCCTCAGTCGGCTGAACAGGCGCTCCATAACTGCCACATATACTCCGACAGACTCGTTTTCGCCCTGTGTGCGTCTACGAATTTCGTCCCATAGACGGTCCTCATAATCTGAGGGCAAAAATTCCGCCTTGAGTTCAGTCACCAGCTCATCCCAAGACGACACCAAGTTGCGATTTGCGCGAAACCATATTAGAGCCCTTGAGTCGAACAAATCGACAGCTGCTTTAAACAACTGTGGCTTGGTGAGTCCCCTCGCTTGCCGTAGCTCCTCGACACGCTCGAGGAACGCGTTTACCGAGCCAGAAGAGTCTCCACTAAACTTTAAACCCCATTTCGCCACCTCTGCCAGACCCGGAGCTCTAACCTCCACCGGAATGACCGATCTACCGCCACCCTCAACCAGCTCCTCTTCGCCCTCGCTCGCCTCCTCGGTCTTGGACACAAAGGTCCCCATCGCCAATATGAACCGGTTTCGTAGTTCCTTTGCGCCAGCTTTTTGTTCGGTGGTGACTGCCTGCATATTCCCCAGTCGACGGAACGCAAACTCGATCTTCACCTTCGTCTTCAGGAAATCAGAAGCGGCGCTCTCTCCCGACACCCTCGCGACCAACTCTTCGACCTCCAACGCCTTAGCCTCCAATTCCGCATAGTCAGTCTCGTAGCTGAAAGGATACTCGGCTTGTACATAAGAGGTATCTAACGCGGTCTCCGCTTTCAGGGTCGCCCTCAGCGTCTTCCGCATGTTTTCCACCGTGTCCGATGGAAAACCACGGATGGCAAGCTCATACGTGAGCTCGTCCTTATTTAAACGGTCTACCAAAATCTTCATTGCACTGACCAAATTAGTAAGTGCCCGTATATAGTAAAAAAAAGTTCTTGCGAAAATGGCCTAGGGGCTAGGTGATATATGGGAAATATTAATACTAAAGAAACCGAATCACTGGGAGACCTGTCCCGAGCCCAAAACCTAATAAAACCCGATAAAACACTCAATAAAATTCACAATATACAATAGAACCTGAAAAGAAAATTCTCCCTGGAACTTTACTAACACCGAATGTATTTTATTTTAACAAAGGAGAAAAAAAAATGCCGTTACTCCACCCCCGCTATACTGTCGGGATCAGCAGCCTCACAATTCGCTCCTTCACCAAAATTCGCCTCGAATATCCGTACTTCTATGTACTATCTAAAACCGACACACGCTACACACTCGTAAAAGAATCCAGGAAACACAATCACTCTCACTCATTCATTCATCAGAATTCAAGTATCTATATGACTATATCTTTGAATCTGCAATGTAACAGTTTCCTTTTATTATATACCCGAAGGAAAACCGTGCAGTAAATTCAATTGCACTCACTTACGTAAATTAGATATTTGCGTATAACTTGCAATTGTAAAAGTAAATAATACACGCTTAATTCAGGTTCGAATTAAAAAAACGAATAGATACACGATTAGTTCAATTTTAAGTCTAATTCCAAAGTTTCGCGATAGTATTCCAACGATTTCGCACCTCTAGATACGATTTTACTTCGACACGTGCCTTCCCACAATTTGGGACTTGGTAAACGAAAAATTTTCCGAGCACCGTTGTATACCGATTTCCCCGTTATTCACCGTTATGCCCCACGTTGGGCGCCAATTTGTTACAGTTAACTGTCGAAACGTATCACAAGAAAACCTATGGGTTCCCGACTGAAACCAAAGGAGCAATTTCGGGGGCTGACTCACCGGAGATGGGGTGGTTCGGGCGCCACTCGCTTCGAAACCCGAAATCGCTTCGTGGACGTCGCTCTGAAGCGAGAAGTGGACGACGTTATGCCCTTTTACGCCTCGCAACCGTTTTAACAAAAAAAACTCACTAGTTTCAAACAAATCGTCTCTAAGATTCTTTTTCCTTCTATCGGATTTATAACCCGTTCTACTTCGAAAACTAAACCAAAACTCTCTCGCTTTCATCAATACACTGTTATTTCAAATACCATTATTCGCTTCTACGTTAGCAATCGTACACTTTTCGAAATAACAACAAAAAAAATAGCGCTTTTAAATATCCTACTTGCTACTTAAACTAAGTGTGCACACTACCTGGATCTTACAGCAACTCGTCCTCGCTTGAGTCTCCCCCACAATCTCGACACGATCCAGTCTGCCGTTCGTGCCTCCAGGCGCTTCGCAATCCAAAATCGTTGATTTGTATCTGGTTTCGCTCGTTTTTATTTTCTTTAGATGCTATTCTCCAAAATAAAACTCCCGGCGCCAAACAGATCCACTGCTCGTCTTTTGGTTTTTCTCCTCGCTCGCACTCGTCCCAAATACCGGCCGATATATAATAAAGAAAAGATGGTTTCAAATCACCGCTTCTGAAAGTACGTCCAATCGCTCACCCTGATAGTAATAAAAGAGGGTCTTTTTTCGTCATCTCGCCCGCAGGAAAACTATCTGGCGGCAGCGGGATTTTCAGAATCCGTTGGGCGTATTCACCTTTGCACTTTCACGCGCCAGAGTGCTGAATTGGCTATTCAACACACGGCCCACAACTCAACTCAACACTGTCACAACTGTCCGGTGACAATTTGTTGACGTTTCTAACGTAAACGTCACTTTAAGTGCGAAAGATGTACGAGATGTGTATAATAGTTCTTCCAAAAGTGTCGAGGCTTCCAGGGATCCATACGTTTTCGGTAGTGTCCATAGTGCCACACAGGTAAGTCTTCTCCAGTTGAATTCAGTGTGTTTATTCGCAGAAGTTCCTTATTAAAGTTGTTGAAGTTCCCTAGGTTTCGGCCGGTGTCGTGCGAATGAATGGAATCTTAATACGAAGTTCCAACGAAATTTCGCTAAGGTCGGACGCAAAATGAATTTCCGTCCATCCTGATTCTGTGGCAGCAATTGCTAAAATGCATTTAGCTGCAATTCAAGTTTATGATTCGAGTTTTCCTGGGTGACGATGGCTGCGAAATCTGTGTTGATATCACTCGATTTCGATCGTCTGGCGCCGGCGTCTCCCCTGGCATGTGCATTTGTGGTACGTATATGAATTTGATAATGCGATGTGCGTCATTTACAACCAAATTTCGTTTTGCGCGGAAAGTGATGTCCTCCTTTAGATTTCGACTAAGTTATAAATGTATTTTTTTTTGTTGCTGATATTCTAGCAAAACTAGGTCAGCTGTTGACATAGGTCAGTGATGTTGTAAGCTGACGCCGAAAGTGCGCGTTGCTCCGCCGTGCGTTTGGGTGCGATGCTGGCACTGCTCTCTGCCTTCGTTTGACTTCGCGAACTCGTAGATATCTAACTTACAACTAAATTGTCTTATCGCTATACATATTGAAATTAAATTAAATAGAAAATTTTTATCTTAAACTCTCCTTACATTGCAATATATTGGTTTATTCGCTTCGTGTAAAGTTTCGAGAGCCGTGATTCGCGGATCATCTCCATCGTACTCCCTCTGGGAGGACGGTGGAGGTTTTTTTTTTTTTTTATTTTTCCGATTCTAAAAGAACAAACTGTGAACCGTGACAATATTTCTAATATTTTCTTCGAAAACACTATTGATTTTAATTTGATTGTTAAGTGTTTTAATATTTTTGTGATTATTCTGGTCAATGATATTTAAATGACTCAATATTTCTTCGCGGTCATCATTGTCCATTGTACCAAAAAGAAATTTGTAGCCACTACCGATGAAGTTAAATAAACCTCGTTTGCTACGATTACGCGAACATTCTTCGCATAATTGTAGGTAAGTGTCAAATGTATTGGTAATACAGTTCTCTGAACTTTTATTTCTATTTTGGCAAAGATCAATATTTTGTCTTAGTTTTAGAGGTAAATTAAATTGCATTTTAGAATAAAGATATGATATGTAAGCAGATTCGAGATATAATAAATTGTATGAAAAGTTTGAATCTTCGCAAATTTTGATAAGCTCGAGAGCTGAAGTAATTACTAAGTACTTAAATATTGACGTATTTTCCAATTGCCGGAAAACAAAATTTTTTTGAAGCTTTATCAATGCATGAAGGAAATGATTTTATGTTAAATGGTTTCAAGTTATTACATTTATTTTCGAATTGAAAGCATTTGAAGTAAGGGTTACTTGGGTATTTGGAAGTATCAGTTTTTATTTTGTTGGTTAAAAGTTTAAGCTCAGTACGAATTAATTTGATTGTATTTTCAACATATTTATCCGGGATAATTGTTTGGACAATTTCATTTAATGCTGATTCATAGAGTGAAATGTTAATTTTATGATAAATCCGTATGTGATCTTGAATTAATCTGGTAGATTCTTTTGGTATCAAAATTACGCCAGAGTGTGATGAAACATCTTTGATTGATATGAGTGCTGATGTGTTGGATATCATTATTAGAAATATCAAAATATATGTCCAACATTTGATTTGAAACTATGAAGTTACAGTATTAATATGGGAAGTGAGTTCTTTGAAAGGCATGAGTTTTTTATTTTTTATTTCAAGCATCATTTTGTTTCTAAACATTGGAATATGTTTTTGAAGGAAATTAGGAGTTTGTTTTTTTAATATATACCTAATATAAGTCAAAACAAATATACCACAGTCGTATGTGTTGTCTTGTTTTGGACAGGTTTTTGCGATTACTTTCCATTCCGATATATCAATAGGTTTTTTGAAAATACGCATGGAATTATCTGATAAAAACTTGAACAAATTTTGTACTAGTTTATCGGGTTGAAAATTTAAAGAATCATAGTAATGAATTTCTTTTTGATTTAGATTTATACTATAAAGGGCCCAGTGGTTGTTATTTTTATTATAGGGTAATAGAATTAGCTCTTTGTCAAAAATATTTATGTCTTTAGTCCATGCTTGAATATTTTGATATCGAGGACTCGATAGACATTTGAGGAATTGTGGAGAAAAGTACTTAACTTTAGGGTCTTCAATTAGTGAACCGTATGCATCGAGATCTTCATCCGTTAACCATTTTTCTAATGAGTTATTTGGATCTGATGGATTTTCCCACTTTAATATAGGAAAGTCTTGAAATTTCTTCGGTCGTTTAATTTGTTTAGGTGATATTTTCTTTTTTGTCTTACTTTCAAGTATTTTATTTTGATCGATTAGTTCTATTTCTACTGGTTTATATTTAGGGTCAGATTTTGGAGTTCTGATGTTTGTAATGTTTTTGAATACTTTAGCAGGAAACTCGATTATTTCCTCTTTATTTTTATTTTCCGTTTTTAGACGCTTTATTTTAGTTTTTAGGGTTTGTTTGAATACTTTTGTTCTATCAACATGTCCGAATTGTATATCAAATGGTGTTTCATGAGTTGTAGAATGTATTTTGTTGTTATATTTAAAACAAGCTAGTTGGACTAATTCTTGTATGGGTTCTTTGTGTTGAGATGCTTTCAAAGATCGAATTTGTTCGTTTGAATTGTCTTTCTTTTTTGGCACAATCCACAATGGAGAGTTGTATGGACTTGACGATTTTCTTATCGTGCCATCGTCAAGCATATTAAAGATTTGACGGTTAATTTCTTGTTCATGCACTTTAGGGTAGTTATAGATTTTGGAGAAAATTGGTTTATCGTTTTTGGTAAAAATTTTATGCTTTGTATTTATATTGGGATTTATAGGATTTCCTTCAATATAGAAAGTGTTACGGAATTCATACAAAAGTTTATGAATGTGATCTTGTTGATCTTTAGTGAGATGATTGAAATCTAATTGAACATTTTTAAAAGCTTCACACAACTTTAATTTGATCAAACAATTATTTCTCGGGTTAGAATCAATTTTCTGTCTAGATAGCTGATTATTCGTTTCGTTTATTGGAATGCTGTTTGTAAGAGCATTTGTGCAAAACGACCTATCATTAAGAATTTTCTTTTTTTCAAACACCGGTGTGATTTTTTTTATGTATGTAAATGGAATACTTTGACCATTGATAGTAAATGTACCATTATAAGGAAAAATTTGAGCTCTCATAGGAATCAATATGTTTTGTCCCAGAATTGCTTTAAATTCTTTATTTTCAAAGCACTGTAATTGCCAAGACATTGTACTGTTTGGAAATTTAAATTCTTTTGGAGTTGGTGTAACTATTTTTTGTGTTATTTGAATCGAACCACCAAGTCCATAAACTGTTATGGGAACTTTCAAACTTTCGCGTTTTAAGTGCGGAAAGTAACGATAGTCTAAACTAGATGAAGAAGCACCCGTATCAATCAAAACAGGAATTTTTTGATTGAAAATTGTAAGCACTGCTATTGGAAGTGAAATGGGAGGCATGTTTTCTGAAAATTTTGTTCTTGCGAACGAGGTTTAGAAAACTCACGATTATTTTTTCGCGTACCTTGGTATTTATCATCACGTTTTTCATATTTTACTTGCGAGACACGATTATTATGTTTCGAATCAACATGATAAGTTTCACGCACATTATTCTTAAAATTCACTCTATTTGTCACTTCGCGAACACTATTGAACAGTTTACTTAAACTATCACAATTTTTTGATTCCACATTTAATGCTAGATTTATTGGTAAAATTCTTAAATATTTATTTATAGCTCTACGTTCGTTGAATTTAGGTGCGAAAATTGCAACGTTACTATTTTGTTTTTCGAACATATATTTAATGTTCATTTTATTTAAACATTTTTCTATCTTATAATATGCGTTAATAAAATTTTGATCGCTTACTTGTTCCAATCTTTCGATAAGTGTGTCAAAAGATTCGTGTATTCCAAAATGGCTGCACAACAGATTTCGGATGTTTTCCCAGCTGTTTAGATTCTCCAATTTGAAAAGTACTGATGCTGCACGTCCCCTGATGGATCTTGTAATCGCTTTTAGCGTTGAAAAATATACACGATCGTCATACTGCGCTGCATCCAATAGTAATTCTTCCGCACTTTGGATCCAAATGTGCAGGGAAATATTGGCTGGATTGGCATCGAAAACCGGAAAGTTCCTTGCTTCCTCCTTAATCCTGTCCAGGTCCATTTGTGTTCTTGTGGCTGGTGAAGGCTCCAAATCGGATGAACTTTGTCCTTCTTCGGGTTTTGAATCCGCTGTAGACATTAGTTATTGCAAATTGGAAAAAATTTAATGTTCTGAAAACCAAATAATTTTTCCAACTATATACAATTAGTTCGCCAATTGTAAAGTTCGTTTCGTAGGCTGCGCCAGTAATAACTTTTGGTTTGAATAAAAACTACTTTTTTGAAAAATACTTCTTGCTTTATTGAACACAAACTTACGCTTAGGACACTAGATTAAGACTGAACTATTTTCTTACTCGCTACTATCGAAGCCACTTTGGTCTTCGTTTTTTAGATGAGATATTTTTCCGAAGCCACGTTGGTCTTCGTTTTTCTCACGAGACATTGAAAATCATTAATTACTTCGAAGCCACGTTGGTCTTCGTTTTTCTCACGAGACATTCAACAATATTTATTACATCGAAGCCACTGTGGGTCTTCGATTTGTTGATGCTAAGAACTTGATTCTTTCATCATTTCTATTAATTTCAACCCGGCCGTCATCGTCATGTATTTTATGGCGATGCACGAGTACCGTGTTGATATTAGTGTTGAGAGTGTTGGCATCAGGATGTTGATGTCCGTTTGTAGTTTTATCGGCATCCTGATGCTGACACATAACTATAATATACCTCACACTTCGAATCAGTTTGAAACAATCTAAGATAATGCAATGAACACGTCAACAAACAACAAAAACAAAATACTTATGGCTGCTGAATGTTCTCTAAAAGCCCCGCATTTATCTAGCTCGAACACTTTAAATATCCCCCAGGTTTATATCTCCTTCAGTGGAGAATGCTTCTTTTTGGAAATAAAAGCACAAATTAAACTTGACGAAAACAGAGAAGCTAAACTGCTACACATATCATCAGTTAAATGAGTGATCTGATTGCCTGACGGAAATAGCACTGCTGCTGCTCTGCTATTTCTTCGATTTCATTTTCCTGGAAAAACTAGGCACGGGTCTACTTGATACAACCTAATAGCAGTGCAAATAATAGGGTTGGGCACCAGTAAAGCTCCATTTACTAACTAACTTGCAAAAAATATATATTACGAAAATAGCAAAAATATGCATCATCTATAGATTTTGAATCATAATATGCAATAATCACTTTGAATCATAATATGCAGACTAAATATGCAAATGCATATGCAACTATGCAAATGCTTTCTAGCAATAACCAATAAAAGTTTTGAGGAAGAATATTTTGAAATTTTTCCCCTTAATTTCCAACCCAGTCATCCGATCAAAACAAAATTTACTGGATGGGTTGGCTGCAACTTAAAGTAATGTGTGTTGTTAGCACCAGGAATTTTTTTATTTGTGTGCAGCAGATTTTTTTTTATTGTAGATGGCCTAGTTTAATACTCAGCGTGACTATGAGTCACGCTGACAGAGGACTCTGCAGAGTCTTCTGTGATTGCGATCACAGTTCATATCAACATTTTTTTTAGACTGCAGACCATGACTAGTCATTCACCGTTCTACCTTACCCATGACTTGGTAAAGTCCGAATTGGAGCCATCTGAGATAAAGAAGTGATTAGCACTATCACATTTTCAACGCAACTGGCCAGAAATACTTTTCCACGTGTAGCGGTCTATCGTAAACGAGGTCGAGGATAGACTCCGGTGCTACTCTTGAGGTGATAAGTCATGTTACGGTTCAGAATTTTATTCATTGACCAAAACAAGGTACAAAATCACATATTTAAAAAAAGGACATCAAATTAAAATAAAACATGGAAAAGTAAAGTAAAGTAAAGGAAAAAGTAAAAACAAACAAGTTAAATCAATAAAAAACAAACAAATTAAAAAAAGGAGTAACAAATAAATTAATAAATAGCAATCAATAAATAAACATTGACATTAAATCTATAGCTTAAGGTTAAGGGTACGGATGGCATGGAA
Organism: Nemotelus nigrinus; assembly: GCA_947369275.1. Classification (NCBI taxonomy): domain Eukaryota; kingdom Metazoa; phylum Arthropoda; class Insecta; order Diptera; family Stratiomyidae; genus Nemotelus; species Nemotelus nigrinus. The sequence continues at coordinate 168,112,572 of OX376372.1, forward strand.
AAGAGAGGACTTGAAGGATGATTTGGAAATCGTAGGGGAATATAAATTGCTTATTATGTTGAATACTCTGCAGCATCTATTTACTGGCTCATTAGCTCCATATGTGGTCGAATGTGAATATTCTTTTAGGAAACGATTGGACCTGGTGTTCCTCACAGGGATATTTATCAAAATTTTATTATTCAGGAATTCTACATTAACAGTGCCTCTAATGACGTCGAATGTGAAGCAGGCCGATATCACCATTCTTCTGGAGGCTAGCGTCGATAGGTTTAAATGACCCAGTCGAAACTCATAAGGGGTTAGGCTATTAAAATCATAAGGGTTGTATAGCTCTCGCAAGGCGAAATGTAAAAATTGCTTTTGTATTGACTCGAGTCTGTCACTGTGGGTTTAAAAAGCAGGATTCCAGCTAATGCAGGCGTATTCGAGAATAGGACGTACGAGTGAAGTGTATAAAGATCTTGTGACCCACAGACAACGAAATTCTTTGGCTCGTCTTTTGATGAAGCCAAGTTGTTTGTTTGCACGAGAAAGTATTTTATCGTAGTGTAAAGTGAAGCGGAGTTTTTCATCTAAGATAACACCGAGATCAACAATGTTGTTAGCACATTATTACCGAGGAAGTATGTATTGTGTGTGACCGTGCATTTTCTGGAAAAACTAATAGCATTGCGTTCGATCGCAAAGATAGGAAGCCAGCCAGCTGAGTAGAGACCCGGAAATACCGAATTACTGTAACTTAAGAATGAAGGTAGAATGGTCAACTCTGTCAAATGCCTTACTGAAGTTTGTGTAGACTGCGTCAATTTGGTAACCTTTTTCCATTTTGCATAGGACGTCTGAGATTAGGATTGTCAAATTCGTGGTAGTTGAGCGACCTTTTCTAAAGCCATGTTGTTGCTCGTTCAGACGGGAATCAACTAGCGGAGACAATTTGTCGTATACTATCTTTTCGAAAAGTTTCGGAATCGAAGACAAAATGGCAATGCCCCTATAATTTTCAATATAGTGTCAATCACCATTCTTGAATATGGGTGTGACATAAGAAAGCTTCCAACTGGATGGAAAAACTCCTGACGAAAGTGATCTATTAAAAAAAATATGCAAAGGAGTTATAAGCTGCTCTACACACTTGCATAAAAAGATCGGAGGAAGAAGATCGGGCCCAGGACCTTTGTTGCAGTTGAGTTCCAAAATAGTTTTACGTATTTCATCGCGGGTGATTTCTAAATGGTTGACAAAGCCGTTGGAGTTGAATCGGAGGAAGAAAGGTGTGAGTTTGTTAGGTCTGGTGCACTAAAAACTTTTTGGAAACTATCTGCGAATAAGTCACATATCTCTTTAGGAGAAGAAGACGTTGTATTATTCAGAAACATCAACGATGGATAGCCAGTAGTTTTTCGCTTCACATTAACAAAATCGAAGAATTTTTTCGGGTCGCGGACTATATTTTCGCCGGTTGACCTAATGTAAGTATCATAAGCCTCACGAGACTTTGCTGAAAATTGCTAAGCGACTTGATTATACTCTTCCTGAATAGCAGAACTAATGTCAGTATTTTCTCTAATCCGCTTATATAGTTTGTTTCTACGATTTCGCAAATGCCTAAGGTCTCTTTCAAGCCATGGCTCAGACAATTTATTTTTTTTTATCTTTGGTACATATCTTTCAACGGCGTCAAAAATTTTATTGTAAAAAGAGGAAATGGCTGTCTCAAGATCCTGAGTTGAAAGAATATTCGTCCAATCAATAGTATGAAGAACGTGTTTAATGCTTTCATAATCAGCATTACGGAAGTCAAATACAATTGAATTATTGTAAGTTTTAAAGTAGGTGGAATTAGAAGTGGAAAGTTCTACTGACAGTGCTCTATGATGTATACTGTTGCAAAAAAGATGCTCAGCGTCATTAGTTGGACTAACCACTACTTCGTTATAAGCATTCGTGAAAACTTGATCTAACCAATTTCCATTTTGGTTAGGGATGTGTCTTACTGTAAATCATTACCATAAAAGGCACTCGCACGATTGAAATTGTTGGTATCTACCAGGTTTACGGGGAGAAGGTAAGAGTCATTTTCATCCGGAACAAAGCAAAGATTCGGACGATTGAAATCACCCAAAATTATTATTTTATATTTTTCGCTAAGTGATGTCGCTAATGAAGATATTGTGTCACAAAAATTGCTGTAGATGGATTCTTCAGATCCAGGGGGGATGTAGACAACAGCGATGTAAATTGAGTTGTTATTAGAGGAGATCCGAACAATTATACATTGGAAAAAAGAATTTGGGGTGGTATCAACGAGCTCACTTGAAAATGTGTTACTAACAGCAAGTAAGACACCACCTCCTCGCGACTGACCCGTAGAACAATAATCACGGTCGCTTCTGTAAATGGTCCAAGTGCTATCAAGAATCTCCTCATTTTTATGAGAGGCATTAAGCCAAGTTTCCGTGGTGGCGAGTAAATTAAAATGGCATGATTTGGCGTCAAGGTATAATTTACTTAGCTTGCCTCTCATACCACCACAGTTGTGGTAAAAAAGTTTGAGGCTTGTCTGAGTTTGGTTAGGATAAAATCCCTAACAGGGTTGACTGATCTTCGAAGAGACTCAGATGTCATATTGCGGCAGCTTGATTGGAAACCTTGGAGCAGATTTTATTAGCTACGTTAGCATACCTGCTTGAGTGAGAAGATGACTCGTCAAATGCTGCGTAATTATTATTACGAGTAGATGCATTACGAGTAAAAGCATCAGTTAACGAAGAATTATATGTTGTCACTAGAGACTGAGACTGAGAAGGTGATGAGAAAGTCTTATGGGCGGAAGGAAGTTGGGCAAAGGAGCGGCTAGGGATACAATTTTTTTTTACAATTTTTTGTTTGTTATTCCTAGTTTTGCCGGTAATGTTTCTCCAAGGGCTAAATATCATTCCCTTCCAGTTGATGTTGCCGTTGTTTCCACTCCAGCACGTAAAAAGCCACGCATATTTTGATGGAACAAAAACTTTACACCGTTCGGGGGAATTATGTTTGGACTGGGGTAATAATTTCACTTCGTAATCTTTTATGTGAAAATCAGCTTCGAGAATCGTTCTCAACCATTTGTTGTCAGCAGAAAGAGGAATCCCTTTCACGAAGAATGCACTTTTGGTTGATGAAGTTGTTAATTTTGTGGACGTGTGTTTATTGGGAAGAATTTCGTTGGTTTTTTTATTTTTTGTAAACGATTCTGCCAATCATTATGGGACCGAAAAGTACCGAATTTGTAAATTGGGGTTTCACAGTCGAGATTTGAAAGTTTTTCTAGAGTAGATGGAATTGTGCTCTCAGCTAGAATCCTTATAGGTGATGTTGCTTTGTCCTTCGTTCTCATATTCCTGACCGTTGTTTCGCTATTAATCTCTAACGTTTCGTTGAGGAGCTCTTGATGGGGTGTTTTATCGTTCATTAATAAGTTTACGTCTGCATCATTTGTTGAAGCATCGCAATGGCGGTCTAAATCTTCCAATTTTCTGCTGATATCAGCTAACTTTATCTGTTGCTCGGACAAAGCGTCTGTGAGTCTGTCGGTTTGCATTTTGAACGTTCGTGATAAATTTTCAAACATTTCAAGCGTGTCTTTGGTGTTTAATTGGCAACCATAATTACTATTATTATTACAAGTGGACAAACTCGAAGAAAAGGAATCCACTTTATCAGTAAGAGTATCCATTCTCTTCCCAAGAGTGTCAAAATACTTTTCGTGGCTCATAATGTTCGATTTCGAAAAAGAGGACGCCAGACCATCGAAATGATTTGATATTTCCGCCAGGAATTCCTCGTTTGCACGCACTTGTGCTAGCTGTTTAGATATTATATTATCTTTTTCGGAATTCAGTGCCCCAATGTAGCATACTTTTTAAAAGAAGGTCAATATTTTGGCAATCCATACAGATGAAATGGTTCTCGAGGTACGGATGAAACGAATCCCTTGGAGCACTCATGCAAGCCCCATGTAACTTCCTGTTACAGAAAGCTTTGCATGTAACGAATTTCATCGTGTTGTCAAAGGCAAAGCAATTTTCAAGGTTGCACTTGAAGCTCATGATGATTTAAACAAGTGGATTTGATGCCCAAAAGTATCCAATCTTAAAGTGCCCAGAGGTATGCAATTGATTGATTTAGCTTTCTGTGTATATGGTGCCCAGAAGTATGCAACTGCTGAAGTTCAATTTAGCATGGACGAAAACCAATCAGTTGGTAAATTAAATATTTATGCGAAGAGTCAAAAATGCGAGTTAAAAGCTCGTCGCTGTGCGAATTTGAACCATTCAAATTTCGAAGAATGAAATATTATGTGGTAAATTTAAACTTAAGTTTAGAAGTAGGCTTCACATTAAGGCACAATTAGAGCGAGCAATAACCCTGCTGTTTAGGTGGCTGGACATAATTGGGGCAAGACAATCGCGTTCGATATTATGCGTCAGAACCAACGTTCACTCTGATTCCGAAGTCTGTAGCGTGATTTAGGGTCGCCAGTGTCATCTAGGTAATCCCACCCTCACTCTCTTAATCATAGGTGAACACATAGCTTCGCGTTAACTCAAATTCACCCAAGGTTTATTTATGTTTGGTTATTTTTACCCATACGCTATTAGTTCATCTGCTGCATGAACAACACCTAAATACTTTCGGGATGATTTGGCCAGTCTTAATTGTCAACATCACGAATTTCAAAATACTGTTGCTAATCGAAAGAACACATGAACGCACAATGCTGCTGAATTTGCCGGTAAATTTCCATATTAGTCGCCAGGATTTTTTCCGATACATGAGACTCTTACGCGACCGAGCTTTGCTGACTGAGACTCTACCGTTGGGTGATTTGATTGTTAACATCACGGTCTGTCGGAAAATGTCAGTACGGAAAACTCTTGAAAAAAACATAGAACTTGGCGGACCCAGATATGTTTGGTTGAGCTGGTTTAGCTTGGTGGCGAGTAGCACCGCAGTTATTGCCTGGTATGAAAAAACTGGTCGATGGGTGAACGCCCTCACAGTTGCGGGCGAATGTATTGAACGGCACCAGAGCATATAGACTAGTGATGGGCGATTGCGAGATGTTTCAACAATCGAGATAATTGTAATCGATGCCAGAAAACAATCGAGAGAACAATCGAAAGAGCAATCGAAAGAACAATCGAGAGATCAATCGATATGCTCCATTGTTCTACTCGATTGTTCGTTTCGATTGTTGGGTTCGATTGCTATACTCGATTGGTGCTCTCGATTGCAGTTTTCAATTGCTGTGTTCGATTTTGGTGTTTGATTGCTGTACTCGATTGTTGAAGACCGGTTTATAGCAGAAAGAGAATGTATAGAATACCAGCGGCAATGCTGCGATAAGATACGCTCTTTCATTCCCACTAGACAATATACATATACTTTGAAAAAACACCTTTTTAACGATTGGCGTTTTATGCAATATTGATTTTCATCACAGGGTGCCCTCATAACTTCGTGCGTTTCTAAAAAAATTTACAGTGGGTGTCGGAGCGACCAACAAACTAAGACTATCAGAAGGTACGCAGTTATAAGCTGTCAATCTGTGTAATTTTAAAGAAATTTAAGTAACCATACCTAAAAAATGATATGCTGGGCTTATTTGACCTATGTGTGAATATAAATTGAGTGCAACAAAAGACGTTGAAGTGGAAAATCTGTACTAAGAAATTTGAAGGGACGTTGGCCACCAGCCACTCAGAACTTTAGAAGAATTTTAATTCGAAACGGTAATTGAGACGCGCTCCGATTTTTCCTTCGGGTTCCGAGTGGAACCCGAATCCACCTTCTCACTTGAGTCGGCGATAAGAGGATTAGGGAGAACGTTCCCGTAAAGACAGTAGTATTATCCTCCCAACTCCTTCGACGATGTCGAACAGCATTTGTCCCTACTATAGCCCCACATCATAGCCAACAATTCACTAGGAATGTGAAAGCTATGCTTGAGGACCCAAAGCCCTTCTGCACACCTCGCCAAATTTAAGGCAGTTTGTAAAACGATCAAACTGGCGCTGTGGGACGCCTCATCCGCTTTTGCTGCTTCTTCAAATTTATCAAAACTAGAATTTCAGATAATATCAGTTTGAGTAACGCTGAGTTTCTTTATTTTACTCCTTTCAGTCATCAGGCCAAGCTCCAACCATCAAGTGGAATGAGCTTTGAACTATGAACTTCTGAAATATTGGCGGATCCATAATACTTGGGTGTACCAATACTCTGGTTTTGGTGATACAAGTTTCTTCCAAATTGTTCGACTTGGTCATTCCCACGTGGTACGATTGCAGTAATTGCAGCATGTTCAATGCATACGTTTTTGCAGTATTCTTCGAAATGGCGAGACCGAAATGGAGAACTTAAATTGGATTGTACCTGTTGTTCTTTACAATCATGAAAGCTAGATTATCCAATCGATATTTTTTGTATGGTGAAAATCTCTTCTCGATTGAATGCAGCAAATTAAGCTGCGAATCATGCAGACACTCTTTCTCAAATTGGGGAATCATAATTTTTTCGAATCAAACCATTTTGCATGAACGTAGGCACGACGTGCCTCATTAAGATGCAACAATATGAAGTTTCGTTTTTAATTCAAAGCATTAAAGTATGGACAACAGGCTTTCGGAGAGAATCATTTTCAATCTAGTTGAAGCTTCTTCAGCTTCTACCTGAACTCAAATTTACAAGTCTTTCAGGTTTATCCTTGCTCTGGCCGGTATAATCAAGCCGTCTAGATATATGTACCTTACTGTTCCATCTTCTAACAAAGTGCTAAGTCTGACTCTGATGTGCCGCTGAAATACGGCTGGTGCGTTACCCAGACCAAATGCATTCCTCAAAAAATTCAAAGTCACCTTCAGTAGTGATGAGAGCGGTATCGGACTTCTACAATCGCAACGTGGAAGAATCCATTTTTGAGGTCTATAGTGCTTAAAATCTGGCATTCTTTAGTTTATCCACCTGGATCTGGATCAGAGTGAGAGAATATTGGTCTCTGAGGATTTTACTAATCAACTACCGGTAAGCGGGCCAAAGCTTCAAGCTATATTATTCTTCGCACTACACTATTCCTGTCAAACCTCAATACTCATCTGACTTTCGCCGTTATTATTGCACGTTTGTTGCTCATTATTTTCTACTGTACTGTTGACAGATAGTTGTGATAATGTAGCTAAGGTTCTATTACGCTTCTTCTTGGCTTCAGTGTTTTGTTAATATAGTGTTGAAAAAAATTATAAGTTTCGTTTGAACTTTTTTGTTCATTATTTTCTACAGATACCTGGTTCAGTAAAATTTCATGCTGTAATTTATTTAATTTCTTATATCCGATGCCAGTTGCAAATATTGTAATATTACGAAAATTTAGTTTGTAATTGGCATCCACGCCATGTTTGGTCTAGAGTTTCAATATCATAGGCTGGGATTTTTGGTTGATGCATAAAATATTAAAAACTATATGCCAAAAACTTGTAGATGTCGATGCTCATTCTTGACTTTTGATTACAAATGATTACAAATGTTTTTTTTTATTATTATTGCTCAATTCAGCAGGAATCTTTAAATACAAATAGCTTAAGCATCAATGAAAGATGTATTAAAAACCAAACTACTAAACTACCACTCGGTTTTCTCATTTGTTCATTCGCTATGCTTATATGAAAAAGCACACATACTGGCAGCAAACTACAAAAATCGATTGCTCCTTAAATGAAACTCTCTATTTCATTGTTTCAACACCTCGGATCATTAATCTTACTGCACTGACTATGAACTGAATCTGAAAAAGCAAACGTAGTAGATTAACACTAGAATTGCAGTTAAATCCCCGTAAATTGTAAAAACATTCATTTTTCTTCTCTTTTCAAAGATATAAAAAAGTTTACCATGGCAAATGTTTTTCTCAACATTCTTGATTTTCTGACTTTTCAGGGTTTATTTTCGAGAATAACATTTCGAGAGCCCGTATTTCTCGGTGGCACCGGCAACATAACAGGACTGGCCAAACGCTTGCCCATCTTTGAAGGGATGGTGGGTTGCATTCGGCGTTTCGTAGCAAACGAACATGAATATAAATTCGAAGAGCATCCGCTCGGAGATGTAACCAAAGGATTTGGAATACGTAAGTAAAGATTGCATGTGCATAAATAGTAGTCTGTAGTTATATTTAGTTGCATTCCAAATAAATGATTGTCTTTACGCGAGAAGGGGAGTTAAGTTAATTGAATTAAAACTAGGCGACACGAGGTGAACAAATTAACAATCAAATTATGATATTTTTAGGAACTAAACATCAATTCAAAAAAGTAATTAAAGTTAAAATAATACAATGCACTTCAAACTGAATGCTTAACTAAAGATATAAAACAAGTTAGCGCCATTCTACGCCAACGTGCTTTGCTTCGCGATTGATACAACAGCCATCTTTTCAAAAAGAAGCAACAAAGAACAGGGAAATAAGTTGATTTTTTTAATACTAATTGCCTAGGTAGTTCAGCTTTTATATGTTATTATAGTTACTCGTAGCACATGTCGCAACTGTCGGGGCATATTTAACTAATGTATCATATCTCTCCCAGATGAGTAATCGCTTTGGTCGATTTGCCATGGTATCATAAGATGACTACTTGATTGGTCCTGTATGAGCTTGACTTTGATCCAGTATATATTGCGAAAAACAATTTGAGTTAATAAAAAACTCTAGCGCACCTGAACCGCTAGAAACACTAATGTTCAAAGAACAGTAGAAGAATCGTGCAGGTTTTGAGTGCATATTCCACCACATGCGCTGCTTGTTACGGCCAAACTGTTTCAAATGCCACGTTTTACTTTGGTCTCAAGAATGCATTATAACTCATATGGTGGAAGGTTTCAGATATTACCACTGGCATGCATTTCAACGTTTATGAGAGCAAAACACTTGTTAATTATATTCGTCATCAGTTGCTTATTTCACAACATTTTGAAAGCAGCATCTCATATAACATCAATGAAGAAAATGCTCAGTGCCTGCAGCACTGTAACTGAAGTTGGTGTTTGGGGCTGCGATCCGAAAAATTTGCAGAACTTTGGGAATTGAAACATTGGTTATTTATTTTCATTGTAAATGTTTCCGGTATGAATACTAACTGTAAGCATTTATTGATACAAAAGTAGCACAACTGACTCGTGCTGGCAACCTTCTGCCAGTATCAAAGCCAAGAATATATCACATCTGCTTCACGTTGTTATATTACATTCGAAGTTATAGGAGTATAAATAAATTAAGGGTTACTTGCAGCGAGTTTTTTCAAATAATCGAAAACTTAAAATTTGCTGTTTATTGTCACTACAATATCATTACCATTTGAAAATTCTACGATAAAACCGCTTAATAAAGATATTGCAATTAAACACAAAACCAACAATAGCTGGCAACCCTGTCATGGCTTTTCAACCAAATTTGGCCTGAATAATGTTTATGATAGATTTCATTAATTGTATGGAATTCGTATTGATTTCATGACTGCACTGGAAGTTATAGAGCAAAACGTTTTATTTTCCTGAGCGAATTTTCAAAACCAAAGACACAAAAATTACCATAGCTGGCAGCACCAATCTAATTTTTCAACCAAATTTCCACCAAACAGAGTTTAGAGTAAGGTTCAGCTACTGTGTCAATTTCATGAAAGTCTGGTAACTAATTTGCATTTCATAGGGCAAAAAGCAAGTTTTTTTTCTATGTAATTTTTCAAGATGGCACCACTGGCACAGGGTTGCCTACAATTTAAAATCGCTTCTATCAGATCTGGTCCTACTTAAGTCCAATGCATTCTGTAAATTTCTGCTGTATGTGATTATTGGTTCGTGAGTTCCCGTGAACAGAAGTTTTTGATGCTAAAAATATAGGTTAACTAGGAGAGGGTTACCGTTCTTGTCCGACATTCAATTTTCAAAGTTTTACTTTGAACGTGTAGATAAAACATAATATTTGTATACAGATTGGTTTTAGTGTAAGAAACGGACATTTTTTTGAATATTCGATGGTTTGAATGTTTTCACTTCCAATTTTTATTTTTTCAAATTTAAGACACCAAAATTATCATAGCTGGCAGCTCCAACCGAATTTTTGAACCAAATTTCTACCAAACGTGGTTTAAAATAAGGTCCAGCTACCGTGTGAATTTCGTTAAAATCGAACGATTCAATCAGAATTTATAGGGCTAAAAGCAGTTATCTTTTTTAGTGATTTTTCAAGGTGGCAGCACTGGCACAGAATCGCCTGCATTTCAAAATCACTTCTATCAGACCTGGTCCTATTTAAGACCAATACATTCTGCAAATTTCAATTAGTTCTGCTTATCGGATCGTGAGTTTCCGTGAACAGAAGTTTTTGATGCTAAAAATATAGGTAAATTGGGCAAGGGTTACCAGGCGTGCCCGTTATACCATATCAAATTTTATTTTTTGTCTATGTAAACAAAACACAAGATTTACATATGAGTGGCTTTTTTTTGAAGAAGAGGCATTTTTTCAAGAGAGACGATGATTTGGAGGCTTTAACTTTCAGTGCCTGCCCTAGCTACAGCGTTGCCAGCACTCTCATTAAAAAATACACAAATCTACAACTAAATAATGCAAATATGTCCTGAAAATTTTGTAATGATTGAATAGTTCTGTCAAAAGTGATCGCAGTTTAAAAATTTTCAAATTTTCCCGTTCTCTTTTTAGGCACCCAGCGCACACATGGGGTTAAAAAATTCCAAAACATTATCCAATTCACATGTAAAACACGTTCGAAATTTATTTCGTCAACTTCATTTTCGCGAAAATTATTTGCGTACGAAATAATAGGTATATTAAAAATATCACTTAAATGGCCGCCCGCGCCAAAAAGTTAACAATAACTGACATTTACCTGGACCTATTCTGCATATACACCAATGTATCCTGAAAGTTTCAGCTCAATCGGATGGCACGTTCCCGAGATTATCTCACTGAAATTTTTTGATTATATATATATATATATATATATATATATATATATATATATATATATATATATATATATATATATATATATATATACCTATATATATATATATATATATATATATATATATATATATATATATATATATATATATATATATATATATATATATATATATATATATATATATATATATATATATATATATATATATATATATATATATATATATATATATATATATATATATATATGGAAATATGAATTTTTGGCCGAATCGATTTTAATACTAATGTTCTTCGAACATTAGTAAAAATGATAGGGAGAGCAGTATAGAATTTTAAGTAAATTTGATCCGAGGAGACAAGACATTGTCTATCTTAACTCACAGATATCACATAGTTTAATTAGCAGGTGAATATAACTCATGCCTCTAATAAAAAATCGGGCTAATATTTGACAGAGTTTCAAAAAAGTATATTTTCAATTTACATGTATATGTCTACATCGTTCTTACCAAAAATACATACTTCTATTTCGCTTGTATCTGTTTATGGAAACCGTGGTTTCACTTTATCAATATTTTGCTTAGCGGAAACGCACGAACATCGCACACATGATGATAAAGCTTGTTAGCACACCGCCTAACATAGGCAAAATGTGACAGGAGCGCATGAACGCACGAGCATGCATATAAAAGGACCTAAACATTACGTCTTATTAGATCAGTCTCGTCTTACAAGCCAATACAATTCGCAAAAGCAACTGGGAAAATGAAAATCATCCGCGAACACCAGATTATTTATATGGAAATCGTTTGCAAAACTTTGCGGGCAAATTCTGAACACACACGAACAGGATTCCCATTTTAATAAATATGTACATATATTTGTATGTTCAGATGTCCTGTCTGAAAGCAGCATCTGGCCTTCAGACGCGACAGCTTGGAAATCCCGATGGTGTTTTTTCGTCATATTTCAAGTGATGAGTACAGCCGAATAGGATTTTTTCTTTGGAAGGCTGTAGGAATGACGGTTACAAAAGACAGTAATTTTATATTCACCGGGTAGAGGTGTAAAATAATAGACATAGGCATTCAACTTTTCCCCCGAAAGGAACTTGCGGTTTGGTTATATGAATGTCGGCAACTTTATTCAAAAATAATATTGGCTTCACAGCAGAAACGACGCCCTAATATGTGTTCGTGTGCTGTTTTTTTTACATTAAATGTAACGGACTAGCGCATCAGAACCGCTAGAAAACTGATTTTCAAAGAAATTATCTTTGAAGACGAAATACATTTCATTGTAGTATCATATGAGCAGCAATAAGTCTACCATAACATGCTCGTGTTTAATCAACCTATCTTTTGAATTTAGTTTTCATCCAAGGTTATCATCGAAGGTTTCAGCAATTAAACTTTGTGTGGGGCTGCCATCCGAAAAAGCATCGATTGCTTATTTTCTTGTAAATGCTTTGCTTATGCATACAAAATGGAAGCATCTGTTGGTGCAATATTTACGAAATTGTCTGGTGCTGGCAATCATGTGTTAGCACCACAACTGCTCCACGTTGTGTTAAACTCACAATGTGAATTTCGATTCGATTGAATGACTGCGCTGGAAGAAATAGGAGTGAATAGAATTTCAGGGTAACCACCATACTGAATGGCAGTAGTTTGTATAAATATATTGTAAAAGTTTTTTTGTATTCAAAATTGTATTTAATGGAATACAATTTTTACTTTAACTTATTTCAAGCAAGTAATTTTCCTCAAATTTAGTAAATTATGTCTACGAATTCAGTAAATAATGTCTACAATGCCAACATTTTTTTACATGTTTCGACATCAACCACGCTTCTATATTCAATGAAGAAATGGATAGTTTTTATGACTTTTGTTAACATTTTCTTAAAACAAATGAGAGGTCTGTAGCTTAGCTCACTCATGAATCAGTCCAAAGCAGCAATTTACGACTCACGGGTCATGGTTTTATTTGTTCGTCTTGAGTTCTCTTAAAAGCCGGCGACTAGGCATATAATACCACCGCCTATTAATTGATACATTATAGCTTAAGTGGTGACTAGGCATAACACTAATGCTTCAGAAAGTAAGAAAATTTGGTACTTAAAAAAAAGAACAATGGAATAATTGATATCGGCTTCTTCCATATGTTTCTCCCTACCGTAACTAAACATTCGCTTGAAAAGGTAAATTGTCAAAAAAAATAATTAAGTATTGCAAGTTTAATATTTATCTGAGGTCAAACCATAATACTGTAGCACTTGAAAATATTTTGTTTACTTTTATTATTTTTGTTCACTCCCTTCAAAGTAAGCCGCGCTTTTGATACGAAGGAAGGGAGAATTTCTGTGTGCCAACGACATGCGAGGTTTTCAAGCTGTCTTCCATCCAAGTAGTAACCGCGCCCAACACTGCTTAACTTCGGTGACCATACGAGAACCGGTTGATGCCAGATTTAAGGCAACATTTCCTTCAAACTATACCAAATTTTACTCAGGCTAAGGTCAATATCTGTTCTTTTGAAATGAATAAATTTCTTTCTTTCGACTGAGTAAATATTTCTATGGCACAGAATCGTTACCAATTTTCTTTGATACTGTGTTCATTTTTCTTTAAAAAGTTGAAATACTTCTCTGAGTGCACCATTTTGTTTGGTAGTTCTTCGCAAAACGGGCATCGTTAATATACTGTTTAAAAATTAAATCTATATAGTAATATTGGTAAGAGTCTCTAAGTTGGGCAGCATCTAGAGCTACAGGCAACAAACCATCACGTCCAGATTTCTTTCCTGGCACTTTTCTTGACATGGTAAGCTCTTATAAGAGATATGTGTTAAACAAGTAAAAAACAGAGCCTGGGAAGAAAACTGGTTCATAAGCTCGAGTATTTCAGGAAAAAACGCAGACGTAAACGTTTGAACAGTAAATGAGTAGTATAAAGTAGTGCACAGCACGCTGCAAAACTTGCAAAGATAAATCGGGAATACTAAAGCGATAAAACGATAACTCGCTGGAGGTCACGATGAATCTCTACGCGTGCACATGTTTTTGGAGATTAATGCATACGATTGTTTTTAAACAAAAACAAAATAGAGGTCCAACTCAATATTAGCTAGCCGATATGTTTGTACTTTTAACAGATTACTAAAGTGGCGGTGATCTATCAACACTGGTCTATTAAGCTGAAAGTAATCCTGTTTAGGGATATTCTGGTGTAACCATGGATTTTTTAGTTCCCCAAAATCCAAGCTTAAACTCTGAAGGCCTATGAAGTCCATTCCAAGTATGCATTTATCAGTTATTTCCGCTACCAGGAGCCAATACTGAAATATCCAATATTGATTTTGCACATATTGATTTTGCTAATGCTCTACATAAAAGAAGTCGTTACTTTTGGCCATTTGAAGTCACCGTTCTTCTGGCATCTTTTGACAATCACGTCTCACGTTTCTCATAACAACTCAGGTATCCTTTCTTTCCGCAGTTCTAACATGCAAAGGTAACGCCAGCTGATGATATTTTAATGGCAGTTGTCTTTTGGTGTACAAGCTCCTGGCAATATTTCGGCTTTCATTCCTTCCAACAATCACGTTCCAAATGCAACTTATATCCACAATTCCAGCATTGGAGAGCTCCATTTAGTGTCGATTCTTTGGTTATTTTTCTTTGGCACCGGCATTTTCTATGCACTTCACGGACTTTAACATTTCCTTAAGATGCTCGTAAAACCCGATCGTAAGTCAAAGCATAGGCTAAAGAGTCCTTTATCAATTGCTCTTCAGCCAAGCAAAGTTCTTGTTGAAGTTCGTCATCACGCAACTCCTGGGTGAAAGTATATTTTGCTGTTTCATCTCGACGCTCCGGATCTGATACAGAATATGAGAAAAATGCCAGAAGCCCTTTATTCTGAGCCAAAGATTGAGACGTTTCTTTTAGCTTCTGGGCTCGCATTTTTAGTTGTGAGCGGTATATTTATACTCTCACCGTATCGCATATCTAGAGCAAATGTTAAGCTGGAATACTAGGAATTATGTTCAATTAGAATAACCTGAAGAGCTTCCGCTATAGTCAATATTTATATAGTCACACGCTGACGATCATTTCTATTTTGTAGTCAGCAACAGCTTCAAACTAGTGTTTATATTTCATCGGATTCTTTTTCACGCTACTTTTTTCTGCCTGATCGTGATCTGGGTTCGTTTTAGGAGTTCAAAGATTTCCGGATTGATGCATTTTGCTCTCAACACCACCTTAGTTATGATAACAAGACTAGTTTATCTCCAATTGCCAACAAATCACGTTTCTGGTACTACACTTTCAATTACGTCAACGCTAGCTCGTTTATTGACTCTAGGACTATTATTTTAGTCTACGCTGTTTCACACGAAACTCGCTGGTATTAACAACTGTCACCAAATTCACAATCTTTCACTACTTTATTTTACGGTTGTCCACTTTCACACTTTTTTTTACGGTTGTCCACTTTCTTCATAGCCTGATAATTAAAAAAATTATTCCAAAAAACTTGTGTTTCTCTTGAAATACCGCATGTAGGTTTCTGATTTTCTGAGTTTTGAAATACAGTCTGTTTAATTGAAACCAAAAACGCTTTTATTAAACTGATTCTTAGAAAAAAACTAAAATGCACATAAACACTTTCACAACTCACATAGGTACATAGATCGATTTCGCTGTTTATCTTTTGGCGCGCTTGTTCAAACTGATTTTTATTCTTTGTCGAGGAATTATTTATGGTCAACCTTCAAGATTCTAGGCTTTTCAGGACAATTATCGAATATGTATTGGTATTCAAACATTAACTTTTCAGTTGCCACGATTATCTGGTTGATTTTGGCTTATTGTTTGGATAGATGTCTCTCGAATTATTTAGGTGAGATGAATGTTTACTGAGTTTCATGTAGATGCAACAATACGAAAACTTGATGCTGGTCTTTCTCAATAGAAAAGTGCATAGTCATTACCATAAAAAATTTACTAAACCTGGTCCATTTCAACTTGCTTCATTTTAATCTTATATCGAAAGTTCAAAGGCAAAGAGCTCTTGTTTTGATGAAGGTTATTTAACGATGCGGCCACAGCTACAGGTTTAGTAAGCATATACATGATGATTCGGTTGTGGCTCCTCACGAGCGAGAATTTCAGTTGCTCCAAAAATAAGTAATTTGTTCTCAAGAATATTTCCCAAAATTTAACATTTTTTCTGAGGCTTGATTATTTGAAGGATTTTCCTCTCGATGGTTATCATAACTTCAATGTTGTCTGCGTTTTAACCAAGATCTTCGCATTCTTGTTTTTTTAAACACTTATACTCAATGGTCTGTCGAAATTTACCGCAATTAGAAATTTTAAGTATTTTTTAAAATTATGACTCTTATTCTTTAACTTTCTTACAGCAATTATTTTCCAAATACATTTGGAGCACATCATTACGATGAAAGCTGAATGCGTATCGTATAATATAAATCATTTCTATTATGATCGCTAAACGTCATACAAAACCTTTTCGCGTACCGAACTCACATAGTGCTACAACAATAGCGTTGTAAATTGTTCCTAGGTGTTAATAAAACAGCATACCATCCTAGCTCCTCACCAACCAAGCCGGGACGGGAGCCCTATCAGACGTGTCATTTCCTCTTCTAGTGGCATAAATCTTCAGTTGCAGTTTATTTGTCAGACTCATGCAATCGCACCTCATCATCTTCGCCGCGACTCGTGCAAGCACAATAAATGTCTACCGGAAAATGTAATTAAGTTAACAGAGACACCTCGTTACCCATCCTCGTGAAAGCTGTTTTTACGTCTGACATGAATGAGAAATTGTTGTAGAGTATGTCCCTGGAAAATATACACGTGAATTTTAGAGTGAAAGAGTATATTAAAAATATTTCGATAATGTGTATTTTGATAGAAGTAGTTCATGTATTAGTTGATGCAGCTACCTATTGTTCAGCAAAAAGAAAAAACACATTTCTAGAAGAAAGTATGAAATCATAGCACAAAGTAAAGCAACACGTTTTAATGAAGTCAAAGCCCATAATTTCAATACATCAATAAAAATTCACTCAATCACTAGTACACTCAGGAGCTTCACTATCGAAAGCCAGAAGATTTATCTGAAAATCCCAGTTGCATTGTCTACAAAAAATGAATACCAGTGGTATTCTCTCAATATACTTCGTTAATTTATTCATCATAGAAATCTATTTTAGATACATCTTAAATAAAAAGGACTACACAAAGGAGATCATTCCTACAATAAACCACGTCAGAGAGTAATGTTGATTTAACATTCTAAAACGAACTAAAAGCTAAAACGAACTAAAACCACAAATAAGGAGAACACCATGAAATCTACAATCAAGGATTCACAATAGAGCTTTTTCTTATAGGTAGAATATGTGAATGATTTTTATCCCTCTTTTGATTGAATACATATCACAGTGATTTCGTTAAACAGATCAGCTTTTGCAGCCTTTTATTGTATGTGTTAGGAAGGGAAATTGTTTATTGCGACAGATTCAAGTATACATTTGCAAACTTAATATCTACGGTTGATAATGGTTTCACGACATATTTTCGCTGCATGTTCAATATCTATAATCATCAATGTCATTGTGACCCAGCGAGTAAGATTTTATATTCATTAACTCACATATGAGAATTGTCAAATTAAATGTACTTTTCTGTTTTCCTATAAACAAGATTAAAGCTTCGAATCAAAATCAAGGCATGTCATTTTTCTTCTTATCCAGGTTTCTTACTCCGCAAGATTGCATTAGAATAGAAAAACTGAAATAGTTTAAAACATTGATTGTCTAAGCACTATTTAATTGTCGACAAATAGTAGCAATAGTTCTTCTGTAATCATTGATTTTTAATTGATTGTTAATTGTGGCGCACTTATTTTTGTCTGCGGAACATTGTTATTGAATAGACAGAATGTAGTCATTTGCTATTTTATACTATGTACATTGTTGGAATACCATAGTTTGTGGTTGCTTACTTTTCCACACCAAGGGGCATTGCTTATCAACTATGCGTCGTGAAGCATAAAAGCGATTAACAAATCTCCCATGGCTATTTTAACTATCGCCCGTGTTTTATGTAAAAACAGCTAAGGAAAATTTTTAATGTTAACATTGGTTACTTATTTTCATTGTAGATGTTTTCCATATTAAAATTAAAGGTAGTTTTTGTTGGGTCAAAAATAACAAAAATGCTTGATGCTGGCAATCCTTTGCTAGCATCATAACCAAAAGTAGATCATATTTGCTTCATTTAAAGACCAACTTTCCTTGTGAATTTTGTTTCGACCCGATGAAGCCATTGGAAATTACAGGAATAAAAAAAAGAAACTTGGGAAAATCTAATTACTCATATGTTGTCAAAATCTAAATACTCATATGCTTTTTATCGTCACTACGAAATTACAATTATTTGGAAATTTAGTAAAAACATTGCTTGGCGAAGAAATAACCAAAAATTACAAAACCTACTACAGCTGGCAGCAGGTTAATCAAAAATTATTGTCACTAGGAGGCAATTAGTTTGCAACATAAATGCAAAGGTTAACTAATACCAAAAGTACATAAACTACTAACATAGCTCTGTCTTAATCAAATAAACGTTTATTTCTATTTAAATTTAAGCATCCTGTGATATTCGTCGCGTTACGACCTACCATTCACTCCAGTTTCACTTTCATCTAATGTCGTCATCTCGCACGCATACATATGCAAGCATTTATGCCATTGAAGTGCTTTCGAACAAGCACTTGAGGCTATTCTATTTAATTTATTTCGCAAGAGCAGTGCTAAAACTTTTATCATATGAAACAAGGAGTGCCAAGGAAAAGTTTGCGTTATGGTTAACTCTGACAGCAACGCTGTTTACCGTACACTTGTGTCATAGACATAGCACTATGCTTAATAACAAAACGGAACGGAAGACTTGAAATTCGTAAACAGCTTCTCTCTGACTATCAGAGAACAGTTACTTAGATGGAAACGTGGGGTAGTTTTAGGTAGCCCGGAAGCAAAACAATCTAGGCCCAACTAAGTCGGTGCTCCTCCAAAAGCAGGACAGTACCACAGCCATTCCTTTCGGATCGGCCAACTCTCCGAGTAAGTTAAGACTGCAGGATATGATATCAAATTAAATCCATAAATTTATTGACGCCACTTGCAACTGTAAAATTTAAGCGCATTATTCCCGGAAAAATTTGTTTTATTGTACGAATGAAGGAGGAACTTCTGTACTGTGGAAAGTTTTCGACATTTATGGCAGGAAGTGTTGTGGTTGAATGGTGATACAATGGCCGATAAGATTCCGCAATTTCTTAAAGGTTCTTTAGGTGAATGTTAAATTATAGTATACATATTATATTATTATATTTTTAAAAATTATTAAATTATTCTCAAATATTCAATTAAGTTAAGTTTTTATTTTTAAATTAAAAGTAAATTTCTTCTTAATACTACATATGCCGAGTGGATTTAAATTATTCCTTTCGAAATTGACTTTTCAAAAGTAGATTCATTTTTATTTGATTCGCTTGTATGACTTTCTATATATTAGCTGTGTTTAATGAGCTGCTCTAGGCTGAACTAGATTGAGATATCTCAGCAAAATGCGTTTAAAGAGCAATACAGCTGCTCTAACTTACCTAAAGTTGCTCTGATTTGTGTTTCATGAGCCTACTCAAAGTTGAACTAGGGCAATTTAGAGTACAATTGCCGCTCTACCTTTTTTGGTAGAGCAAGTTCGGGCAAGCAACCAGCTGTTTGTCAATTGCCACGGAACTAACTTTCAACAAAGAATTGTGACTGAAGTAGAGCTTCTTATTAGTGAATTGACAGCTTGAAATTCTGACAAGCAACTAATTTTGAAAATTGCTTACTCGACTTAACTTACTCGACTGTTTTTTGACAGGCGCTCACTTTTAGCTTGCCTTGAGATGCTCTGGTCTATTTTTGGAGTCAATAAACAGAGCTATTTCTTAGTTTAATTTAATTTAAATTTTTTTCTTAGTTTAATTTTTACCGAGAAAAATCTTTACGTAGCTTATGTACCACGAGGAGTTTATATTTTCTACAGTTTTCCAAACAAAACCATGGATTTAGACTTGGATTCACGTCTTCGTCTTCAGCTTCCTTTTGATTCGCTGTCCGCACAACTCAAGACGACGTATCCGAAATCACCTGCTTGCCTCGGTGACATAACGTACAACCACGAATAAGATGAAACGAAGTTAACGAACAACGAGAACAACGAGACAACGAGACAACGGGACAACGAGAAACAGACAACAACAAGAAGAGCGAAACCGAGACAAAGATAACCGAATTCGGATAAGCTTGACTGGGTCCTGATGTCACATTTTTTTTTTTAATAAGTTGGAGACGATGGTCAAGATGTCATTTCAATTCAAAGTCTCGAGCAAAATATTTGCGTGGATATTCCCTATATTTCTATAGAAAATGAAAATTTGCGAAAAAATATACATAGAAAAAAAATATATAATATTTCAAGCTCGGTAATCATAATTTTTTGGAAATTATCCACCCCATACGGATGCTAAGTGCTTTTAAGTATTGAAAGAAAGCTTGTAAAATTTTGAATTACTGTGATAACTTCAGGCGGAGTCATCTGATCAAAACAAAATTCACAGAAAATTTTGATGAGTGCATGAAACATGTTTCTATCATTTTTGAGAAATGTACAGACAACCCTGTAGCTACGGCAGTTACATAAACAGAAAACCTACAACATTTTCCGAAATTTCTCTTTGCGCAAAAACGGCAGTGCCTCACCAATTTACCTTTACTTTTTGCACCTAAATTGTGCTAAAAATTACTAAGACAAATTGCGCTTTGTTCTCTAAATTCCGATACAGTCACCAGATTTTGACCAAATTCACGTAGTAGATGACTTTACCAAATTCATTTCTTCAGTTTTGAAAATTTGATGAATTGAAATCAAAATAAAGGCTTAATGAAATTAAAACGAAAATATTTAAATAAATGTATTTAAAGTAGGTGAAGTAGATAGTAGGAATTGGGGTGAAAAATTAAGATAGGAATGCCAGCTATGGAAGCTTTTATAATTTTTTGTGATTTCTTTACCAAGCAATGTTTTCGCAAAATTTTCTCGTAGTGACAATAAATAATATATGAATATTTAGATGTCAAAAATGAGTAAAGTTTTGCGGGTTGTAGTCCTAAGTTTCTTTTTGCTCTAAGTGTCACAATGGAGAATGTTTAGTACACTTTTGGTTGTAATGCTAGTAATCCAGCATTTTTGTTATTTTTGTACCAACAGCATTAAATACCAAATACAAGTTTCTTTTTAAAAATTCAATAAAATGAACAAAATTTAATGTTTTTCCATGTATTATGGCTTTATAAGTAAGAATAAGCATTCCCATTAATTATGGAATACAATTTCGTTCAGATGGCTAGCGCATTCTGTCACTCCAATTTTTCAAGACCTTGTTGATGGTTTCGGGTTGTAGCTCACGGATCGCTTGGATGATATTGGCCTTAATTACTTGAATCGTTTCTGGATTGTTGACATAATATCCGTCCTTCACGGTTCCCTACAAAAAAAGTTCAAAGGGGTCAAATCGCAGCTCCGAGGCGGCCAATTGGCACGATTATACCACGATGATAACACGATTTGGGAATTCGGTGCGTAAAAGATCGATTGTGGCATGGGCTGTGAGTCATGGCGCACCTTTCTGCATGAACAAGAGGTCGTCTATATACATATCTTCGATTTCAGTATAAAAAAAACGGATCACATAGCTCTGTAACGAAACCGAAACGTTATTCTCAGCCTCATTTTCGAAGGAAAATGGTCCAATGATGCCACCACTCTACAATCCGCACCAAACTGTCACTCTCTGTGGATACATTGGCTTTTCAGCAATAACGTGCGGGTTTTCCAAGTCCCAGATGATTTTTCGCCCAAAATCGTCCAATTCAAGCTGCTCTAAGGCCCGAATTGCGAAGCGTTAACGAAGTGGATGGTCGTGCGCCTTCAATTGCTGAGTCAATTGGACCTAGTAAACGAATAATCAGAGATCTTTGTGCAGAACTCTCCTCAGGCTAGTGTGTGAAATGTTGATCTATTGAGATCGACGGCGAGTTAATGTTCGTAGAGTGAGTCTCACACTCTCGACTACAGCAGCGACATTCCCGTCTATGCGCACCGTATGATGACGGGAGCCATGAGAGTTGTCCACTAGCATGCTAGTCTCACGAACTTTTTGCCAAACTTGCGTACAGCAGGCGCGGTGGGTGCTTCATTTCGGTCAAAGCTAATTTTCAAAAAACGCACTGCTTGGGCTACACAACACTCACTTTGGAAATAAGTTTTCAATATTTCCCAACGTTGTTCAAGCGTAAAGCGATTCATTTCGTTCCGCGGAGGTATGATACTGACTTTCTGTCAAAATTTCGAACGAGATACAGCTTTCAGTGTCAAAAAATGATTTAAAAGCAAACCACTAGATTGCCTACCCTGTATTTATAGAGAAAACATCTTCAATGAAAAGAACTACCCAAGGCTCAAATTTCCCAAGTTTTGGATATTTTTCAATTGGCAGCCCTAAACGTTTTCCTGTCCCTGTAACTTTGGATGAAGTCTGTGGATGAAAACGAAATTTACAGGGCAAGTTGATTTTGGCGTGAAGCAGCTGTAGATACGTTTGATTGTAGAACTAATAAAGTAATGTAAGTACAGAGCATTTTCATCATTTATGACGTAAGAGATGCTGTTTTCAATGTTAGATAATATAAGCACCTATGTATGTATGTATTTTATTCAACCGTAATATTTACAACTGTTCCTATTAACTTCACAAATTATTTAAGAGATTGAGCAATAGCTCTTGCAACTATAAATACGTTAGTACCTTGTTTTAACCAAAAGAAAATTTTTTATGATTACCTAATCAGACTTGATTCCATTAGCAAGTGGAAACTGGGAAAGAAAAACCTCTTATACATTTTTTTTTTAAATAAAACTTAACCTAACTTAACTAACTTAGCTAAATGTGATTTGACTGGTATTATCTCCAAATTATATTTCCGAAAAACATAGACGAAGGAAAGTTTTAGTTATCTAGTAATCCTGATAATAAAGGATTTTGTGCCAACCGGCAAGAAGTTTCAAATGTTTCTTTACATGCTTCAATTTTTGTGTTAATATAACTTTGAGAGGCGGTGGAGAGCGGACGTGGAAAAATAAAATGGTAGATTTAACATCATTTTCAATATTTTATTCTGCTTGGTTTGCAATTTCTTAATGTGCGATTTGGTACAGGTGCACCATGCGGCTGCAGCGTATAAAAGTACAGGCTGAAAAATGGTCTTACAAAGTAAGAGCTTATTTTCCGATGACATCGTCGATCTATGAATTAGAGGATAAAGAATTTTAATAAGCTTGTCGCACTTTTTAATAGCAGTCTCAATATTTGCTTTGAAAGTCATTTTTTTATCTAGAACAACCCCTTAATATTTTATAGTGCAATTGTTCCAATCCTTTCTACAGTTATTAAGCACTAAAGGGCTGGATGGCCTTAGTTCAGATTTGCGGTTTCTTGTGAAGAATAGCGCTTTCGTTTTACTTGCATTAGCACGGATTTTCCATTTAGAAAAGTAAGTTGTAAATATATTGAATCCATCTGCTATAAAGTTTGATATTTACTACTATTTTGAGCTACAAAGTATGACCGTATCGTCCGCGAAAAGGCCGATTTCGCAGTTTGGAGGCTTTGGGATATCACTAATAAAAATGTTAAAGAGAGTAGGACTGATGACCGACCCCTGTGGCACTCCTGCGGGAATGAGAAACTTCTCAGATGTGGAACCGTTTAGGGTTACTTGAAATTTTCTGCCACTTAAAAAATCGAGAATTATTTTGCACAGATATGTCGGAAAACCAAGTCTATGCATTTTATACACCAATCCATTGTGCCAGACGGAATCAAAAGCTTTCTCAATGTCAAGAATAACCTTACCCGTCGATTTCCTTGTCCTGAAATTCGATTGTACAATATTTTTGACCCGTACAATTTGATGGACGGGGCTATGGTGCTTCCTGAAACCAAATTGTTCGTCTGGTAGAATATTATTATCCGTGATAAAATTTGTAATGTGTTCTTTTAGTACTTTTTCGAAAACTTTCGCCACTGTACTGAGAAGGCTTATTGGTCTGTAGCTACTCAATTCAGACTTAGCTTTGCCGGGTTTGTGTATGCATATTATTGATGCATTTTTCCAAAGATGAGGAAAGTATGATAAGCGTATGCACGCATTTATAATGTGGCAGAGATAGATTGCAGTTTTTTTTTTGCATATTTTTGAGAAAACAAATTGCAATCTTGTCTGGTCCAGTTGGAATTTTATTTTTGAACGAATTAATGGTTGAAAGAATAGTTTTTAAAGTGATGAAAGGAGGGTCAATGCGAGACTCTTTGATCCTCTCGATTCTTGAATTTACCATTCGTTCTGTCTCATTGTCGCTCATGTTAAAAGTGATTAAATGCTGCCTAGCGAAATGATTGCCAAAAGCTTTGACTTTTTCATTATTTGACATGAGAAGCTCGTGGTTAGCTTGGATAGGAGGGATATAGTTGCTACGCTTTTTCAGCGCTTTTGACACATTCCAAAATGATCTGGAACCTTTTTTGAGAGAAGAGAGCTTATCTTTCCAATATTTGTTCTTAAGCTCAAAAATTTCTTTGATTATGATGCTCTTGAGCCGATTAAATTCTATTTTATACATTGGTTGCCTGGTTCTCTGCCACAAGCGACGGACTGCATTCCGTTGTGCAATTAGTGCTATAATGACAGGAGTAAGCTTTAGTCGATCCGGTCTATCATTTGTGATCTTGGGAATCGATTGCTCAGCGGCTTCTAAAAGAATTTTATTAAAATTTTCTATGTAGTTATCTACATCGTGTTTTGTGGAAAAATCAGAAAGAGTTTGAATTTGATTTGTAAGGTACTGTGTGACACGCGAAAAGCGTGCCCAGTTGGCTTTTCGGAATACGTACTTTGTTGGAACACATTCAGTGACCGGTTGGTCTCTTATGCTGAACATGACCGGTAGATGATCAGAGGTTAATGCTGTAATATTGAAAGGTGGAGTGACGTTCTGACCATAATTAGTCAGAATTATGTCTAGAGTTGAAGGATTTCCTCTAGTAAATTTCGGAAAAAAGGTAGGAGCTGGAGAAAATAGTACATCAAACTGACTAGTGCCCCAGCGATTTTGCCTCAAACAATTCCAATCGGGATGTCGGCAATTAAAGTCTCCGGCTATTAAAAAGTTGTTCGGTAGCCTGTTGAATGTATCGAGATCTTTCAAAAATAGTTGTTCTTTATTTTGGTCACAATTACCACCAGGAAAATATGCTCCGATCAACATTAAACTATTACTTCCTATCTGCAATTCCACCTGAACTGTTTCAAAAATATTAGTTTTTAAAGGTGGTTTTTCGCTATGGATAATATTTTTTTTTACCACTAGCGCTACACCACCACCTCTATTTTCTTGCCTGTCAGTTCTGTAGACAAAATAATTTGGATCTAAAAGAGAATTTCCTTCCTTCAACCATGTTTCCGTTACAATAGCACAGTCGACATTGTGAGCATTCAAGAAAGAGAAAAACTCAAGCCTCTTATGTACGGAACAAATGCTTTGCGCATTCCAAAAACAACATTGCAAAGTTAAACTATTTGACATTTCCATAAATGTACTTAATGGCTAGCTCTGTAATGACGAGAAATTGTTCCTCTCTTGACGTGCAGCTTTTCAATTTAGTGAGAAGCTCATTTGTCAAGGCGAGTATTTCAGGCATAGTGAATAGCTGGTTTCCTGCTTGCGAGGACTGTGCATTCGTGTTACGAAGAATGCTCGAAAACGTTTCTCTTGTGTTCGGTACCCCTCGATCAAGATTAGCTTGAGTGTTGGTGCAATGTCGTAGTGGTGGAAATAAAGATGGGCTTAACAGATTTGGACTCACGTTGCGGAGATTAGTTTTCTTCGTATTTCTCGATCGGATCCGAGATTGCAAGTTTAAAAATTCGAATTTGCTAGGGCACTCCGAAAAACTGGAGGCATGTGGCCCCGTACAGTTGGCACACTTTCGTTTAGCACTAGGATCATCCCGGGAAGGGCAATCAGATGTTTTATGGTGCCCAGCGCACAAATTACAAACCGTTTTTAGGTTGCAGCTATTGCTTGCATGACCTAGAGTTTGGCAATTAAAGCAGCGCTTCTCTTCTTTTTGTAGTGACTAAAAGTCACTGCACAGTGAAATAGATATCTAACCTTTTTCTGGAGATCACTTAGTTTAATGGATCCTCGCATGAACGATAAAATGTATGTCGCCTGGTCGCCGTATCTTGGTGATCGTATCGGAATGCTTGACATCCAAGCATTCAATATTTTGTTCTTTAAGCTCATCCGCAACCGCTTGGTTTGGAACAGTGTCGAGACCAGTTAGAACTATTTTAAATGTGCGTCGGCCCATAGGATCATGCGTAAAAAACCTGATATCCATGTCAGTAAGCTGTTTGCGAAGAGTCGTAAATTTTTCTTCATTTAATGCACTGACTTTTGTCCCAATGCTAGTGAATTTTAAAGCGTAATCCTTCACTGAAATAGATTTTAAAACGTCTTCAATCTCTTTGCGGGTCAAACCCACAATAGTAGTAGGCGGCATTTTTCTAGGGCTCGCCTCAGAGGCTTTTGTTTCTTCTAAGTCCATAATTTGGCTCAATGGCGCAAAGTAATTTGTACTTGAAGTGCCAGCTACTGCTGGCTCATTGTCTTTTTTGCGCATTTTCGATGCGAATGGCATCACCTTTAGGTGAAACACTGAACACCCGTCTTCGCGAGATTATTACTAATGTTCGAAGAAGAACATTAGTATTAAAATCACTTTGGCCAAAAATATATATATATATATATATATATATATCATCAAAAAATTTCAGTGAAAAAATCTCAGGAACGCGCCATCCGATTGAACTGAAATTTTTAGGACACATTGGTGTATATGCAGAATAGTGCCAGGTCTCAGAAAAAGTTGAAAATCTTTAACTCTTTGGCGCCGGCGGCTATTTTAGTGATATTTTTAATATACCTATTATTCCGTACACAAATAAGTTTTGCAAAAATAAAGTTAACAAAATAAATTTCGAACGTGTTTTACATGTGAATCGGATAATGTTTTGGAATTTTTTAATCCCATGTGTGCGCTGGGTGCCTAAAAAGAGAACGGGAAAAATTGAAAATTTTTAAATTGCGATAACTTTTGACAAAGCTATTCAATCATTACCAAATTTTTAGGACATATTGGAATTATTTAGTTGTAAATTCGTGTAGCTTTTGATGAGCGTGCTGGCAACCCTGAAGCTAGAACAAGCACTGAAAGTGAAAACCTCCAAATTATCGTCTCTCTTGAAAAAAGGCCGTTTCTTCAAAAAAAAGCCACTCATATGTAAATCTTGTGCTTTGTTTACATAGACAAAAAATAAAATTTGATATGGTATAACGGACACGCCTGGTAACCCTTGCCCAATTTACCTATATTTTTAGCATCAAAAACTTCTGTTCACGGAAACTCACGATCCGATTAGCAGAATTAATTGAAATTTGCAGACTGTATAGGTCTTTAATAGGAACAGGTCTGATAGAAATGATTTTGAAATGCGGACGATTCTGTGTCAGTGGTGCCATCTTGAAAAATCACTAAAAAAGATAACTGTTTTTAGCCCTATAAATTCTGATTGAATCGTTCGATTTTGACGAAATTCACACAGTAGCTGGACCTTATTTTAAGCCACGTTTGGTAGAAATTTGGTCGAAAAATTCGATTGAAGCTGCCAGCTATGATAATTTTGGTGTCTTAAATTTGAAAAAATAAAAATTTGGAAGTGAAAACATTCAAACCATCGAATATCCTAAAAATGTCCGTTTCTTACAGTAAAACCAATCTGTATACAAATCGTATGCTTTATCTACACGTTCAAAGGAAAATTTTGGAAATTTCATGTCGGACAAGAACGGTAACCCTTTCCCAGTTAACCTATATTTTTAGCATCAAAAACTTCTGTTCACGGGAATTCACGAACCAATAATCAGATACCATTGAAATTTACAGAATGCATTGGACTTTAGTAGAACCAGGTCTGGTAGAAGCGATTTTGAATTGTGGGCAACTCTGTGCCAGTGGTGCCATCTTGAAAAATTACAAAGAAAAAAAAACTGCTTTTTGCCCTATGAAATGTGAATTAGTAACCAAATTTTCATGAAATTGACACAGTAGCTGCACCTTACTCTAAACTCTGTTTAATAGAAATTTGGTTGAAAAATTCGGTTGGTGCTGCCAGCTATGGTAATTTTTGTGTCTTTGGTTTTGAAAATTCTCTCAGGAATATAAAACTTTTTGCCCTATAACTTCCAGTGCAGTCATGAAATCAATACGAATTTCATACAATTAATGGAACTTATTATAAGCATTATTCAGGCCAATTTTGGTTGAAAAGCCACAATAGGGTTGCCAGCTATTGTTGGTTTTGTGTTTGCTTGCAATATCTTTATTAAGCGGTTTTATCGTAGAATTTTCAATTGGTAATGATATTGTAGTGACAATAAATATTAAGCTTTAAATTCAAATATTAAGCTTTCGATTATTGGAAAAAACTCGCTGCAGGTAACCCTAAATTTCTTTATACTTCTATAACTTCGAATGTAATATAACAACGTGAAGCATATGTGATATATTCTTGGCTTTGATTCTGGCGAAAGGTTGCCAGCACGAGTCGGTTGTGCTACTTTTGTATCAATAAATGCTCACAGTTAGTATTCATACCGGAAACATTTACAATGAAAATAAATAACCGATGTTTCAATTCCCTAAGTTCTGCAAATTTTTCGGATCGCAGCCCCAAACACCAACTTCAGTTACAGTGCTGCAGGCACTGAGCATTTTCTTCATTGATGTTATATGAGATGCTGCTTTCAAAGTTTGGTGAAATAAGCAACTGATAACGAATATAATTAACAAGTGTTTTTCTTTCATAAACTTTGAAACCCATGCCAGTGGTAATATCTGAAACCTTTTACCATATGAGTTATAGTTCATTCTCGAGACCAAAGTAAAACGTGGCATTTGAAACAGTTTAGCCGTAATAAGCAGCTCATGTGGTGGAATATGCACTCAAAACCTGCACGATTCTTCTACTGTTCTTCGAACATTAGTGTTTCTAGCGGTTCAGGTGCGCTAGAGTTTTTTTTACAAATGCACTGATGTTTTAACTAGATATGTACACTTGAAACAGAGTAATTTAAACTTTGTAGGGAATACCGTTACGTACACTGGGCTGCTGTCGATAAACACGTTCGATCACTTTCAAGGCTAGAAAGGAACTCAAATATAAGCACCTGATAATGAAAATGAGTAACAAGTATTTCATGTTCGGAAATCATGAAATCCATGCAAATGGTAGCCCCGAAAACGGTGCAAAGTGGTTCATGGCTGTCAAAACAAGTTGACTGTAATAAGAAGCATATGTGGTGGAATGGTGGTGGGATTCGAATGACAGCTGTCAATAGGAGTGGCTAGAACGTACTTGTAGCAGTGCAGAATTTCACTAAAAATTAAGTAATAAGTGCTAAATAAACATCCTCGAAAGTGCTTAATCTTGAATTCATAACCCTCGGCAGTGTTTTGCAAGTCTTCTTAATCGTTTCGTACCCAAACTCAGGTTTTAGGAAAGGTCGATCAACTACCACAAATTTGACAGTCCTACTCTCAGACGTCCTATGTAAAATGGAGAAAGGATACCAAATTGACGCAGTCTATACAGACTTTAGTAAAACTTTTGACAGAGTTGACCACCATACCTTAATTCTAAAGCTACTGAAATTTGGACTTGGTGGACCTTTGCTTAACTGGCTGACATCTTATCTTCGAAATCGAACTCAGTTGGTAAAATTTCAAGGACTTTTATCGAAAAATATATTTATCCAATTCTTTTTCATATATTTATTTCTGACCTGTCTGACGTCCTAGCAAACATACCTCATCTACTTTATGCCGACGGTCTCAATGTCTATCATATCATTAAATATAAATCCGATGCACTCTTTCTCCAATCCAAACTTGATTCACTTGATCATTGGTGTAATGAAAACAAGCTCTCTCTCAACATTGCTAAGTGCCAAGTTATAAGTTTCTCCCGAAAATGCACCGTCCCACATAACACGTACTTCCTCGGGAATAATTTGTTAGCTCGAGTCGAAAACGTTGTTGACCTTGGTGTTATCTTGGATGAGCGTCTCCGCTTCAACTTGCATTATAATAAAATACTTTCCCGTGCAAACAAACAGTTCATCAAACGACGTGCGAAGGAATTTCGTAACCTATGGGTCACAAGATCTTTATACATTTCACTTGTACGCCCCATTCTCGAATATGCTTCCATTTACTGGAATCCAGCTTTTGAAATCCAGCTTTTGAAATCCACAGTAACAGACTCGAGTCCATACAAAAGCAATTCTTACTTTTCGCATTGAGAGAACTATACAACCCTTACGATTTTAATAGTCTTCCTCCTTATGAGTTTCGACTGGATCACCTTAACTTGTTAACACTATCATCTAGAAGAAAGATGATTTCGGCTTGCTTCACATTCGACGTCATTATAGAAAAATAGAAAAATGGTGTTGAATAACCCTGTAAGAAACACCAGGTCCTCTCGTTTACTTAAGGGATTCCCACACTCCACTACTTACGCGGCTAATGAGCCTATAAATAGATGCTGCAGGATATTCAATAGCATAAATAATCTGTGTTCTCCAACAATCTCTAAATTATCCTTCAAATCCTCCCTTTTTCAAACCATCCGCAACCCCTTATCTTAAGCTATATGTCAATGTTTTATTTATTTGTTATTTATTATATTATTATTTATTTATTTTGTTATTGTTATAATTTTTCGTTTTATTTTTACGTATTCATTGTAATTTCCTATTTTGCTTTTTTTTACTGTTTATGTAACTTGTACCTTGCTTGGTTAATAAATAAAATAAAATAAACAAAATCTCAATACTTTACGCTACGCAGAGCTAACTTTTTTCAGCATGTTCTAAAAGTAGGTATTGTGTATTCATAGATAATGATTATGGCAACCACTCAGCTTCCAAACAGTATTGTTAAAGACATTTTAAAGATTTGGCTTATTTTAGTAGGTCGATGAGGTCCCATGTTCGCAAAAGGAATACAAAGACAATTGAGAAAAGTCTCCCAAGTAATAAAACAAGACAAGTTTTTGAAGTATTGCGCAAGTTGAGACATGGATATTTGCCCAATATTACATTTATAAAGAAGAAAAACGTTTTTGATTCTATAATTATCGCGGGAAGTGCGATATTTTCCGATGGGAGAGATGTGTATAGTGTGGAGGTTTTACGGATCAACTGAACCCAAGCCAAATAATATATTTTTTCATATTCCAAAAGTGAGAGAAGCATATTCTCGACTCTGGCAATCTTCCAATAAAAGGTGAGAACTTGCTGGGTGAGCATATCATCCCATTCAGAAATAGTAAACACAGCAAACATACGCTGGCAAAAAACATACAACAGTGGATAGCATAAACGTGGCGGGGTATTTTTCCGGAAGCAAGCCTGGACAAATTGGTTTAAACGGTCGACAAAATAGCTGGAGTTTTCGAGTTACCTCAGGTAAATACACACTTTTTCACGAGCAAACAGAGGTGGCGGAACTAACAAAACAGGTCGCCACCCTTATTAGACTATTTCATGAGCGATCACGAACTCGATCACGCTCCAGATGTAAAGAAGGTTTTGCTTGCAATCACATAGCCGTAGACATAAAAAACAACACAGAATATGTTTTTATCATAGAAAATTTGGCAACAACGGGCATAAATGCGTATCTCCATACGCTTACAAGGCTGCTTCAACTGCACCGAAAAACTAAGTCGCCGTTATCTTCAGACGGCGGAACAATGAAACTTATCTCTTAGTCGCCATCTTATTATTCACGGCAAACTGTCTAAACGACACTACTTTGTTGGCACTAGCACAGGTAATTCAGTGTTTCCAGTACCTACAACCGGAAGGCTTTCACCTTTTGGTATTCAATTTGTCGCGCCAAATTAGTCGACTTTAAGCACCTATGGACGAAACGTGATTAAGCTCTAACTAGAACTCCGTCGTGAGTTTGCATGGGATTTCATCAATACCAATATCTCTAGGCCCATTTTAGGTGCAAAGTTCCTTTGCCACTATAGGTTAGTCGTTGACTTGGCAAACGCTATCTTAATTAATTATCTTACTTCGCTTTCTACTAAAGTCGTGTACACTTCGTACAAGCTTCCAAAACTTAGTGCTTTAATTGGTCTATCGTCTGGTTCACAGATACATGCACTTCTCCAAAAGTACAAAGCCATCACGGTCAACACTGGATTAAACAACCTTGCAAACACAAGGTGAAACATCATATCTTAACCACTTGACACTATTGACCTCCAATAGTGTCAAGAACTCACCGGCTGACATCTAATAAGGTCGCGGCAGCTAAGAGAGAATTTAATTCTCTGCTACAGCAGGATATATGTCACTCTTCAAACAGTAGCTGGTCGTCTCCACTTCACATGATCCGTAAAGCTAATGAAGAATGGCGTCCTTGTGGTGACTTCAGACGCCTTAATGTCATAGCCATGTCAGATAGCTATCTGATCCCCATTATTCAAGACTTCTGTCATGAGAAAACTATTTTCTCTACCATAGACCTGACTGAGGCCTACCATCCAATTCCAGTCGAGCCGAGCGATATGCCTAAGACCGCCATCTGCAAACCTTTCGGACTCTTTGAGCTCACCCAAATCGTTATAACGGTTTAACCACGAAGTCCTACATGGGCTGACATTTTGTTTCATTTATCTCGACGACATTTGGGTAGCTTCGACTGCCGAAGCGAAGTACTTTGTTTATTAAGATCACATTTTCAAACGATTTGCGGACCGTGTTCTCATAATTAACTTGGAGAAATACCATTTCCTTCAACTTTCAGTTAAATTCTTGGGTCATGAAGCTTTATCGAAAGGCATTAAGCCCTCCCCAGATCGGGTTGAGGCAATAGCTTCAGGTAAACTTCCAAAGAAGGTAACAGAACTAAGGAGAGTTTAAATGACCGTTTCACCCGTTGCCATAAGCAATTCCTTTAGTCAGCATTACTGCCAATGACTGTGCGTCTGCTTTACTGAGCACATTGATTGCTTGATTCGGAGCTCCCAAATACATTGGCATCGATAAGGGCAGACAATTTGAGTCAGCGCTCTACGCTGAGGTTGGTCGACTCTTGGGCTTCGAACGCAATAGTACCGCAGCATACCGCCCTCAGGCCATCGGTTTCCTTGGTAGATGGCACTGGACTCTAAAATTGGCTATCGTGGCTCATAACTATGCATCCTCGACCAGAACGCTGCCCCTAATTCATCTTGGATTTGGATCTCTAATCCAAGAGGAACTCATAACGTCACCGGCACAACTCCTATACAGACAGAACGCAGTTCTTTCTAGTGACTTTCTTCATGAAAATCCTCGGAAGATCAGTCAAACCGATTTTGCTCCAAACTTTCGGCAACTATGGCAAAATTCCAGCTGGCGGTGGACGGAAAACATCACACAACACCGAAGATATTCATCTTCAGGCGAGTGGAACCCACGTTATCGTTAGAGTCGATTCTGTTCGCCCATCACTTCTTCCACTGTATGACGATCCTTTCAAAGTCATAGCCAGACATACTAACTATTGCACTCTTGACATAAGAAATAATTCTGTCAACAGGCTGAAGCCCTGTTACATGTCATCCTCTATGAATCCTGTCAACAAACCTCTCGAGAAACAGCAACGTACACATTATGGGAAACGTATTTTGGCTTCCTCTAAAAATAAATATGAAGTAAATGTTTATAGTTTTTAAAATATATGTTTGATGCTCATTATAAAATTAAAATACTTACTAAACTTCCATGCTACGAACATCAAAAATGAAAACTGTCACAGCCTATTTGGTGTTTGTTAATTTTGGTGTTTGTTTGAAGTGTTAAGTGTTTGTGGATTGTGGGCGTGTATTTATGTTGTGTATTAGGTGTTCCCACACTACTCCCTCCCAAGTGTCAGGATGACGCTGAGATCGAGGAGGCGGTGTAGCGTGGTTTGTTAGCCCTAGCGACTGCCTGTACGAGCCGTGCCGAGATGGACGATGGCCAGCTCTCGGGGCCCGTAAACAGCGTACTCACAAAGCTGAGGCAGTCGCCAGCAGTGCTGCCTAGATGGTCGATGACCAGATCTCAGGGCTAGTGGCTACGGCCATCATTTGCGGTTGTTAAAATGGCCATTGCTACTGCCTGTACGGGACCAAGATGGTCGATGGCCAGCTCTCGGAACCCGTATTCAACGCGTGCCGAGATGGACGATGGCCAGCTCTCGGGGCTGAAGCAGTCGCCAGCAGCTCTACGGAGATGGTCGATGGCCAGATCTCGTGGCTGGTGGCTACCGCAACCGATAGCGAATGTGTGATGTGTGTGTTGTCCATGTATTGGGGCTGGTTTTTAATTTTTACTATACCTATGCTTTAGTGGTTTTTTTACTTATTCAAATACAAATCTTAAAATCTAAAAAATTTTTTGGATTGATTTTTCTTAACGGGACGATTTGTTTCGCTTGTAGTTCGGATTCGCCTGCCTCGGCGGCATGGTGAGTGAAGCCGGAAGCATCATGTTATTTGTTGGATGTGGCTGATTTCGAAGTGAATGTTGCAGTGGCAGCTGGACTATTGATGTAACGGCAGCTGGGCTGTTGGTGCAGCGGCGGCTAAGCTATTGGTGCAGTGGCAGCTATGCTGTTGGTGCAGCAGCGGCTAGGCTATTGGTGCAGCAGCAACTGGACTGTTCGTGAAGTGGCAGCTGGGCTGTTGGAGTAGCGGCGGCGGAGCTGTTGGTGCTACAGCGGCGTGTTAGACTTCTCTCTTGGACTTCCTAGGCGTGCGTGCCTACGTCGGGGTTGCGTTGTCCTCCGCCGGGGTCACCAATTTTAGAAGCTGGTAATGCTACTTCTAAAATTAAATAAGAAAAATGATGTAAATTTATAAAATATTTATGATTGTTATCAATATAAGATTAAAATACTGACTAAACTTACATGCTACGACCATCCAAAATGAAAACTATCCTAGCCTACTTGGTGTTTGTTAGAAGTGTCAAATGTTTGCGGATTGTGGGCGTGTATTTATTTTGTGTTTTAGGTGTTCCCACAACATCAAACACTAAACACTGTCTTGGGGTCCGAGAAAAAGTCCAGCGAAGAGAGGTTCGTTCGCACCATATGTCTCTCGAGCTGGTGGAACCACAAAGATGTCACTCTCGTACGCCTAAAACGCTGGCAGGGGAGTATTGTGGATATACTAACATAAATACACACCTGTGCTAATACAATCCACAACTCCCCCGAAACAATTTACTGAAAATATCACATCAAAATTGAAATAACACATTTAGGCTATAATTTTTGAAATTAATAGAATGTAAGCTCAGTATGTTCTTAATTTTGTTCTAACTAACTTATAGCAATTAAAAAGAAAACTTACTGTTACTCGGATTAAAACCATGTTTTATTATAGAACTGAACACCGAAAACTCTTTATAGCGTCAGAAATATGTATATAAATTTTAGTCCCTGGCACTATGCTTTTTCTTAGTGTACGGGGCTCTATTTTATTCCTCTTTATTTTTCGAAAAATATAATATCAAGTACGTGTAAAAGACAGGAAGAACACAAATTACAGGATGTTTGCAGGTTTAAATGTAGCTGCCGGCTCATTTATTTCACTCTTAATTCGAAATCCATCATAATTGGATATCCAGAAATCAATTAAAACAATTGACACCTTCTCACCGTAATAAAAAGTAATCGTCGGTCAGCAATAATTAATTCGCATATCAACCTACAAATACAATCATTGATAGCCCGGAAAGACTTAGCAAATATAAAAATGGGGATTACAGACACCCAACCAAAAAATCATCCACCCTTACTTTTTATGCATAATACCATTGACAAAAAAACTGTTAACGAACCAAAAACAGGACTGCTAATAGTCACAGCCATAATTACTTCTCGATATTTGATTTTACTGCATTTCGCAACGTTGCATTATTCAAGCATCAGTGCAAATTTAATGGGAAATGGTAATGAGTAGAGTGGCTCGTTGCAAGATAATGCTTGATTGAATCAATTACGAATATACATCAAAATCAACTTCTGGTCATTAAATTTTAAATAAATAATTCGACCTGCAGCTGCTGCCGGTGAAATTCATGCATCTACATACTCATATTCATGCTCAAATGCATTCAGCTGCGAACATTGAGAATCAATAACATTGTTGGTGGAGTCTTCCATTACCTTCACATAAAAATGATTTTTTGCATACTTACCATTTGATATGAGCTGGGAATGTCCGATACAAAAGCTCAATATATATGTTTAGATTCTAAGTAGGTACTTCTGTTTTCAAATCAAAATAACAAGTATATATGCGCATACACGTAGTATGCAAAGAAAATTTTGTTACAAGTTTATGTGATGCATTTTTCTTATCAAGTAGAACGGAGCTTTCCTGTGTTTTTCAAAACAAGCATGAAAAATATTCGTGGAGCAGGAAACACTTCACAATCTCTCACCATTGGGTTAAATTGAGTCATTGGTA
This sequence comes from Nemotelus nigrinus, assembly GCA_947369275.1. Taxonomy (NCBI): domain Eukaryota; kingdom Metazoa; phylum Arthropoda; class Insecta; order Diptera; family Stratiomyidae; genus Nemotelus; species Nemotelus nigrinus. The sequence goes on from OX376372.1 coordinate 168,149,457, forward strand.
AAATTCAAACGCGATCGTGCACACGTTGAAGGACGATTAATTATTTCTTTCAAGGATTAGCAAAGGTATTAGCTTATCAGCAGGATGCAGTCAACTTCCTTCCGGCTCTACAACAAATAGTCGGATTGGATGCTAAAGAGTATGTATCTTTGTCGGTAGACATATTCTTAGCTTTCAAACAGTCTCTCGAAGACTGGTAAGTTCCAAAAACTTCTTCCGACTAGTGCGAATCTGCTTACTATTCAGAACCTTAATTCCAACCAGATGAAATCGTTCACCTCTAGAATACGTTGTTTGCATGCATAATGATAACATTCAATGCATTTTCAATACCTGTATCAGTTGCAGTCACAAATATTCATTTGAGTTTGCACTCGCAGCAATTTGCCGAAGGACCTTGCAGAAATTTGCATTCAACAAAGTGTAAATGCCGGCTGAATAACATTGATTATGTAGGCGCAAAAGCGTGCAAGTTTCAATAGACATAGACTTTTATACTAAGCTAGTTCTGCCTACGAAACGATTGAAATTGGTGCTGAACGATAGCATGATCATTTGCATGTTTGGATTTATTTTCAGAATTTCAATGGCATTCATAATCACTTGAAAATTTGCGTTAAACCAAAAGCAATCGAGTTTTTGTTTAATGTTCTTCGAACATTAGCATTAAAATCGCTTCGCCGAAAATTCGTTATATATATATATATATATATATATATATATATATATATATATATATATATATATATATATATATATATATATATATATATATATATATATATATATATATATCTATATATATATACCTATATATATATATATATATATATATATATATATATATATATATATATATATATATATATATATATATATATATATATATATATATATATATATTTATTTACTAGCCAAACAAGGCATAAATACATATACATACATAAAATATGAAATATCCAATTATTTACAAAAAAAAAAAATGTAAGGTACCAATAAATAGCACATTAATAAATAAATAGCTAATAGAGTAAACAAATAAGTTTAAAATAGACAATAAGTAAAATAACAAGGAAATAAAAGAATAACAATTAAAAACGATACTTAAACAAGAGCTTAAAAGTTATGGTGTACAAATGGCTTGGATAAGGGAAGATTTGTAGGATAGTTTGGAAATCGTTGAGGAATAAAGGTTGCTAAAGCCATTGAAGACCCTGCAGCATCTATTCACCGGCTCATTAGCTGCATATATGGTAGAATGTGGATATTTCTTTAGTAAACGATTAGACCTGGTGTTCCTTAAGGGGATATTTATCACAAATTTACTATTAAGGAACTCAACTCTAATAATGCTTCTAATTACGTCAAATGTGAAGCAGGCCGATATCATCATTCTTCTGGATGCAAGTGAAGTTAAGTTTAAATGACCCAGTCTAAACTCATATGGCGGTAAATTTTCAAAATCATAAGGGCTGTACAGATTAGAGATGGGTAACACGTGAGTGAAGCAATCGCGATGAAGCAATCACTAGCCCCCAACACGTGTGTCGACACACTCTATACTGAGCGAGCTGCTTCACAGGTGAAGCAATCACTACAGTATGAGCGTGCTGAGCGTTTGGTGAAGCAATCACTTGCACTCAACAAGTGTGTCGGCCGACACGTTTGTTTACACACAGTAGAGCTAGAGATGAACAGCACATGAACGAGGCAATCAGTTGATGTGATTATGAGTTTGCTTATGAGCTCGAACTTGATTATGAGCTCGACAGTTTTGCACAGGAGCGAGTCAATCGTTGCACATAAGCAATCATTTGTGCGAAGATTTCCGTGGCGCGGAGCCTTTGCCGAATCTCGTCGGAGCTGAGCGTTTGGTGAAGCAATCACTAGCCCCAACACGTGTGTTGGCCGACACGTTTGTGTTCACACAGTAGAGCTGGAGATGAACAGCACATGAACGAGGCAATCAGTTGATGTGATTAGGAGCTTGTTTATGAGCTCGACACTTTTCCACAGAAGCAAGTCAATCGGTGGCGCGATATGAATTTCGTAAAGGCTGTAGGTAATGCCGTACAGTGCAAGCATGCCGTGGTTGGTTGTGATGATCGAAACTGACCGTCGCGGAAGAACATATGTGCATTTTATATGTGCATATGATGAAGATTTTGATTGAAACTTTCTTCCTGTAGACTTTCTCCATTTTTTTGTGATTGGATGCAGTGAGATTATCTTAGGAATGCGATGTCCGATCGAAATGAAATTTTTTAAGGATATTGATGAAGTATAAGAGGTATAAATATTGGATAGGGATATTCGAGCAAATTTTCAGAAACAATTATATTTTGATGAAGAAAAAAACCTCAAAATACGAGAATGGGCGAAATGAAAATGGTTGGGTTTGCCCGTTTTGTTTTTGATGATAATCGCTGTAATTATTTGTTATGTCTGGGAGTTGAAGTGGGTTTATAATTCAAATAAAAAGTTTTTGATTTTCATTAGCTCTTGAAGTGTATATTGAAATCAGTGTACATTTGACACAATTCGATGTAGTGAAGTTCAGTGTATTTATATAAGATACTTGTGAAAATTTGTTTCTAATTGATCATTAGTCTATAAATTCATTTACCATTGATAAATTTAAAATGATGAATTTTTCAATTATATACCGTTTCGAAAAAAGTTTCTATGAGTGGGGGATTTTTCTTCGCTGAGGTAACGTTTTATAATAATGTGAGTAGGGAGTACTTCAAAGAAAGCAACTATTTTCCTCATTTATGTTGTAGGAAATGCGGCCATAAAATGTTCATGTGATTAGCATCATATATATAACAAGTAACAATGTTTATTATTCACAAATTTTGGAATTTAGACATAGTTAGGTTATAATTAGAGATTAAGTGTATTTACTGGAACAGGTATTCTTTTGGGACAACCAGTACTTAGTATGAAATTCAAAAATACTAGGTTCGAGTGTTTTCGTATTTGCGAGTATTTTCGTACTTGCAAGTATTTTATTCAAATATTCAAAAAGTTTCTAGGGCAAAGGTACCTGATATCGGACAAAATCGGCCAATTTTGGGTGAGAGTGGTTTGGGACATAACGGGCCAAGATCTCTTTTTGCGATACAAAAATTTCAGTTTTGTAGGGGAATAAGGGGTTTTTGGCAATAGTTTGGCAAAAACTGCCTTTACGGCACTTTCGATGATTGAAAATGAGAATACAATAGTGATATTTTAAGGGCGGGAAAAAATTTTGATAGGGGAAATTGGGTGAACACGTCCTTTATTACCAAAATTATTTTTTTTTTTGTTCTAGCATGAATTTGGGGACCTTTCTGAGTTGTTTCGGGTCAAATTTTCATACAAGTCTGTGAAAAAGCGGCCTAGTTTCGAAGATACGGCAAAATGAAATCCGCCGGAAAACCGTCTGGAAAAACTGATAGTAGCACTTAAAGTGCTAAGGAGGAAAAGGTTGAGATCCTTTTTGGTTCGCCAGTTGGCTTCTCCGGCTGTGATGAGGCTCTCCTCGTGACTGCAGGTCACCACGAGGGTGTCTCCAACCCTACCGGGGTTGTAAAATTTACGAGACCGCGGGAGTTAAGATGCCCCTGGATTCATATCCCGCCTTACCGAAAAGGTTGGCCCCCTAGTGGGTGCATGTTTAATAGATGAACCATTTTGTTTTTATCATTTCTTAGTAAAATTTTCGTTTAACTTCATGCTTCAGTGAGGCGAAGTGGAAAACCGGCTGTTTTAGATTAGCCTAGAAAAGTTTGGTATCAGAGATCGATCGATGAAAAGCCATATAGATGGCAACAGGATTAGTTTGTTCTATCTTAGTAAATTTTTTGACTTTGGTAATTTGAACGAATACAGGAGATGTTTTGTGCATATAATAAAATGAAAATCAAATTAAATTGATTGAATTTCATGGTTTTTCTTTAGGCGAAAAGATTTGCCAAATAAATGGCCGACCATTGGAAAGTTACGGACAAGCTGCGCGGATAATGACTCAGTATCGTTTGAAGGTTATCTTGCGCCATCACCATTCTGGCTTGGGAACCTTGTGTTTGGAGGGTGGGGGAGGGCATATCATACCTTTTCATTACATCACTGCAAATCGTATATATATAGTATATATAGCATAATTCAACAAATACTTGCTAGTATTTTTGGAACATGTATTTTTTTGTGCTTGTACTAGTTATAACTAGTATGTGAAAATCCTAGTACGACCCAACTCTAGTTATAATATGGACCAAAACATGCATTCAAGACTTGCATACATATTTCCTCTACTTTTCTACGAAAATAGGATTTTCTGACGGACTACAGTTTTTTAATTTGTAACTCAAATCAACTATAGTTAACTAAGCTATCAGACACTTTCTTTACATTTTAAAATCTTTTTAACATGTTCAAAAGAAAAAAAAAGACACTTATTAAAATAAATACTGGGAAATTTTCTGTGCGTTTAATTTTCTTTGTCGCCTTTTCATGGCCATGTATAAGCGGTAAATAGAAAAAATACTAATCATATGCATAATCCTTTTTCATAACTACATTTTACATCAATCAAAAACGAATTGACACAATTGATTGACTCACACTGATTGACTCATCCAAATGAGTGAGTCGAAGTGTGTCGACACACTAAACTGAGTCGTTTTTCCCATCTCTAGTACAGATCTCTTAGGGCGAAAAGTAAAAATTGTTTTTGAATAGACTCGAGTCTGTTATTGTGAATTTCGAAGGCTGGGTTCCAAATAATACAGGCATATACGAGAAGAGGGCGTACAAATGCAGTGTATAATGATCTTGTGGCCCACAAGTTTTTAAACTCCTTGGCACGTTGTTTAATAAAGCCGAGCTGCTTATTCGCACGGGAAAGAATTTTGTCGTACTGCAAGGTGAAACGAAGTTTCACATCTATCACAACACTATCAACTCGGGTTAATAAGTTGTTGCCGAGAAAGTAGGTATTTTGCGTAACCATGCATTTACGGCTAAAACTTATGATTTGGCACTTATCAATATTCAGCGAGAGCGTGTTTATATTGCACCACTGAACAAGAGAATTAAGCTTGGATTGAAGGAAAAGTGCATCAGATTTAGATTCAATGGTGTGGTAGAGTTTGAGGTCGTCTGCATAAAGTAGGTGAGGAATGTTTGATAGGACGTCAGATAGATCCGAAATGAATATGTTAAAGAGTGATGACTACCAAGATGACTACCTTGTGGAACACCAGAGGTAGCAAATATATTTTTTGATAAAATTCCTTGAAATTTAACGAGTTGTATTCGGTTGTTTAGGTAAGAACTGAGCCAGCTTAGTAAAGATCTAGCAAGTCCAAATTTGTGCAGCTTAAGGATCAATATGGAATGGTCAACTCTGTCAAAAGCTTTGCTAAAGTCAGTGTAGACTGCGTCAATTTGATAGCCTTTCTCCATTTTACACAAAACGTCCGAAACTAGGATTGTCAAGTTTGTGATAGTTGAGCGACCTTTTCTAAAGCCATGCTGTTGCTCATTCAGACGGGAGTCAACTAGTGGGGAAAGTTTATTGTAAACAATTTTTTCAAAAAGTTTTGGAATGGAAGATAAAATGGCAATGCCCCTGTAATTTTCGACGCAGCGTCTATCGCCATTTTTGAAAATTGGTGTCACATATGAAAGTTTCCAACAGGATGGGAAAACACCGGATGAAAGTGATCTGTCCAAGAATATATGCAGGGGTGTTATTAGCTGCTCTACACACCTCCGCAGGAAGGTCGGCGGTAGGAGATCAGGACCAGGGCCTTTGTTGCAATCGAGCTCCAATATAGCTTTACGTATTTCTTCGCGTGATATTTTAATTTAGCTGAGAAAAGTGGTTGGTGCTGAATTAAAAGGAGAAACATTTGAGTTAGATGGGTCTGATACAGTGAAAATTCTCTGGAAATTATCTGCGAATAAATCGCAGATATCTTTAGGAGAAGCAGAGGTGATATTATTATAGGATATTGACAATGGATAACCGGTGACTTTTCGCTTTATATTTACAAAATCAAAGAATTTTTTTGGGTCGTGGATTATACTTTCACCGGTTTTCTTAATATAATTGGCATAAGCATCGCGAGACTTTGTCGAGAATTCCTTAACTACTTCATTATAAGCTTCCTGAATAGTAGGATTAACATCAATATTTTCCTTTAATCGTTTATATAGTTTGTTTCTATGATTTCGCAAATGCCTAAGTTCCCTATCAAGCCATGGTTCAGACAATTTTTTCTTTGTTTTTAATCTTAGGTACATATTTTTTAACGGCGTCAAATATTTTATCGTAAAAAGTGGAAATGGCTTCCTCAAGATCTGAAAGCGCTGAAAGAGTATTCGTCCAATCTATAGAGTCAAGTACATGGTGAATACTTTCGTAGTCAGCGTTAAGAAAGTCATATACAATTGAATTATTGTACGTTTTTAAGTGAATAGAATCAGTAGTGGGAAGCAGTGTTGCCAGAAAATTTTCGTTCATGGAGCCCAATTTGACTTTTGAAATAGCCCAAAAGCGCCCAACTCTTCCCGCACAATAAGTCGAGGCCAAAATAATACCAACAGTTTTTTTATTAGATGCAAAAAAAAAATGTTTATCCACTTCACATGGGTTATTATTTTTTGTTTATCTATATACTCTTATACTCGAAAATTATATTAACAATTTCATTTTCTGATGTAGTAAACGTGTAAATTGAAGAATCCAGTATTTGTATCATATCTGGTGGTATTTTATAGTCGTTGCAACATATTTTGTTGAAATTCAAGAGAACTAAAATTCGCATCAAATTTGCCAAAAAATGTATTTGCATTTTATTTCAAATTTTAGTGTTTATGTTATTCATCAAACTAAAACATATATCGACTATTTTATTAGATGCAGGAAGATATAGTAGTAAAAAACCGAGCTCGCATATTTCTTTGAAAATTTGTTATCCAGCAGCAGATTTTATTTCATTGGCTTTTGCCCAAATTGTTTCCGTGTTCAGTGTATTTTGATCATTTGCTCATACATTTGCTCATACACGCACAGATTTAAATTTCAATCTTCTTGCTGACCACTTGAGGCAGACAGTCAAATAATAGACTAGAAATAAAGTTTAGGTTCAACCGAAATTTAAAATATGAAGTAAAGAGATTTCCGTTCAAGATTGAGGAAATGTTTTGCGAATTCAACTTTACATATTTTTAGCAGTTGAAACCGGGGTTGGGCAGTGGAGCCCAAAAAGTCGCCAGTAGCCCAAAATTAAATTTCGTCGCCAAATGCAGCGGAAAGATAGCCCAATTGGCGAGAAATCGCCCAATCTGGCAACAGTGGTGGGAAGTTCAACTGATAGTGCAGTGTGGTGTAAACTATTTGAAAAGAGATGCTCTGCATCATTAGTTGGACTTACCACTACTTCGTCATAGGCGTTTGTAAATAAAAGATCCAACTAATGACCGTTTTGGTTGGAAGTTGGAGAGACTTGCTGCAAATCGTTGCCATAAAAAGTACTCGCAAGGTTGAAATCATTGGAATCTGAGAGATTAACAGGGAGAAGAAATGCGTCGTTTTCATCGGGGATAAAACATAAGTTGGGACGATTGAAATCCCCTAGGAATATTATTTTGTCTTTTTCATTCAGAGACGTTGTAATGGAAGATATTAATTCACAGAAATGGTTGTAAACTGATTCGTCCGATCTGGGTGGAATAAAGGCCAAACTAATATAAAGGAAATGGTTATTATATATATATATATATATATATATATATATATATATATATATATATATATATATATATATATATATATATATATATATATATATATATATATATATATATATATATATATATATATATATATATATATATATAGATATATATATATATAGATATATATATATATAGATATATATATATATATATATATATATATATATATATATATATATATATATATATATATATATATATATATATATATATATATATATATATATATATATATATATATATATATATATATATATATATATATATATATATATATATATATATATATATATATATATATATATATATATATATATATATATATATATATATCACCAAAATGGCTTAGAGAGATAATCTCTGGAGTGGCCGATCCGATTGAGCTGACATTTTTGAAGGACATAGATGTATGTAACAGGTAGGTCCATAATTTGCTAGAATTCAGATATCTTAAACTTTTTAGCGGCAGCGGGCATTTAAGTGAATTTTCAGGTACTCCTATATTTCCAAGCAGTTTAAATTTTTGTTAAAAAAAAGTACTAGGAATGAAAACTTATTATGTTCTAAATTTGCTTATGATAAAGAAATGAAAATTTTGAGCCTTGTGTAGGCGCTGAGTGCCTAAAAGCAGGCAAGAATTTTTTTTCCAATTTCGATTTTTCATAGCTTCTACGAAAAACAATGCATCATCGTGAAATTAATTTATTTTTTTGATTATTTATTTATTTGCCAAACAAGGCATGATACAATATATATTAAAATAGAATATGCAAGTATTACAAAATAGAATATGCAAGTATTTCAAGTTAATATTTATTTGCATTTAGACGAATAAGGATGGGCAATAAGTAGGTTAAGAAGTTAATAGGGATTTTGTCGGGTTATTTTTGGAAATATATTTGGTGATACCTGAAGAGTACTGATGACTTACAGTATTGAATGTTCTACAGCACCTATTGATGGGTTCATTATACCCATAAACTGTAAGATGCTGGTATTCCTTAAGGAGGGTTGTATGCCTAGTCCGTCTTATTTGATTGTTGAAAGTAATTCGGTTAGAGAGAGCTGCTATACTAACTGTTCCGTTAATGATATGAAACGCTAGGCATGCACTAATTATGGTTCTTCTTGATGAGAGAGTCATTAGGTTTAAAAGACCCAGTCTGTATTCGCAAGAGGGAAGATTACTAAAGTCGTTTGGATTATAGAGGTGCCTCAAGGCAAAAAGCAAAAATTGTTTCTGAACCGATTTAAGCCTGTCGCTGTGTACTTGAAAAGCTGGGCACCAGACTATGCGGGCGTATTTCAGTAGAAGACGCACTAATGATGTATATAGAGACTTAGTAACCCAAATATTTTTGAAATCTTTAGCGCGCCTCTTAATGAAACCTAATTGTTTGCTCGCTTTCGACAAGACTTTGTCGATCTGCAGGTTAAAGCGCAATTTGGTATCTAATGTTACACCTAGGTCTAAGATATGTTCAACCCTAATAAGTTCGTTGCTATTAAGATAGTATGAATTGGCTATTACATTATTTTTCCTGGAGAAACTTAGCACTCGACACTTGTCGACGTTGAGATTTAGTTTATTCAGGAGGCACCACTGTTCAAGAGATACAAGTTTTGATTGGAGAAAATTAATGTCGGACTGCGTTTTGATAGTGTGGTACAATTTCAAGTTATCAGCGTAGAAGAGATGTGGGTATCAAATAAAATCCTAGATAGATCTGAAATGAAAATATTACAGAGAAGAGGACCCAAATGACTACCTTGCGGCACCCCCGACAGAGCAAGAACTGTTTCTGAAAATTTTCCTTGGAATTTGACAATCTGGGTTCTGTCACAAAGATAAGATCTAAGCCAGTTAAGTAGGCAGCCAGATATACCGAAATTAAGTAATTTCTGTGTCAAAATTTGATGGTCGACTCTGTCGAAGGCCTTATTGAAATCAGTATAAATCGCATCAACCTGGTTTCCCTCTTCCATCTCACAAAGGACGTCCGAAACCAGGATCATGAGATTCGTGGTAGTTGAACTTCATTTTCTAAATCCATGTTGCTGTTCGTTGAGAAGGGGACTTATTATGAAAGTCAGTTGATCGCAGACGAGCTTCTCGAAGAGTTTGGGGATCACTGAGAGAATAGCGATGCCTCGATAGTTGTCAATAGATCGTTTATCGCCGCTTTTGAAAATAGGCGTAAGATGGGAGGATTTCCAAAAGGATGGAAATACGCCTAATGACAGTGACTTGTCAAAAATGTTATACAGAGGGGTTATCAATTGATTGATACACTATATCACAAAGCAGGGAGGTATTAGGTCAGGGCCAGGTCCTTTGTTAATGTTTAGCTCTTGGATAGCATTGGCAATTGCCTCTTTTGTTAGAATGATTCCCTCAATGAGTGGTGTGGATACAGTTTGGGTAGGCCAGACAGTTGAATTTATTGTAGGGATCGAAAGAGAACAGAACGAATCTTGAAAGTGATCTGCAAATAAATTGGAGATTTCCTGTAGAAGCAAAGATAAAGTGTTCCCTCTGAACAAACAAGCGGGATAGCCAGTCGTTTTTCGTTTCATATTAATGAAATCAAAAAATTTTCTCGGGTCATTTACAATTTTGTTACCCATTAAAGTCACGTAAAGCTCATATGCTTCCCGAGATTTAATTGAGAATTTTTTGGATAAAAGATCGTAGCTTTCCTTTAGCCGTACGCTGATATCGCGATAATTTTTAATTGCTTTATAAAGTTCATTTCGTCGGTTCCTTAATTGTCTCAAATTATTGTCTAGCCATGGCTCAGAACGTTTATTGCGTTTTTTTATCTTTGGTACATAAGTGTTAATTGCTTGAAAGATTTTTTCGTAGAAAAAAGAAACAAGTCCATCCAAATCTAACGTTGAGATGGACCTTGACCATTTTATGGTATCCAGATAATTTTTAATGCTTACGAAGGCAGCATTATGAAAATCAAATACAATTTCATTATTGTATGATTGGTTAAAAGCAATATTGATAGTGGAAAGTTAAACGGTAATAGCGGAGTGATGAAGATTATTAGAGAAAAGATTCTCGGCGTCATTAGTTGCACTAACCACCACCTCGTCATAAAAATTGTTAAATATTAAATCTAACCACTTACCATTCTGGTTACAAGTCGATATATAATTTTGTCATAGAATGAACTGATAAGGTTGAAATCAATGGCGTCAAGAAGGGTGATCGGGCGGAGTTGGTTATCATTTTCATCAATAGTAAATCTGATGTTTGGACGGTTGAAGTCCCCGAAAATGATTATTTTGTCTTCCTCATTCATAGAAGCAATAATGGAGGACATGGTGTCATTTATATTATTATAGAGTGGAGTGGTACATAAAAAATTCCAAGGTACATATAATGACAGTTAAATAGAACTCTGACGAATATATGTTCAAATAACTTGCACTGATTAGTTACAATAAGTTCGCTAGAAAAGGAGTTGTGTGTGGCGATAAAAATACCACCTCCTCTTGTGGAACCAGTCTGAATGTAATCGCGATCAGCTCTGTATACGGTCCAATTAGAGTCAAGAATTTCCTCATTAAGTTTCATGTTTCAGAGCGTATTGATGTAGACTAAAATTTAGCACACATGGACTTTCAAAGCTGTGCAGGCAACTCTGTAGCCCGCACAGCAGGCTGTAGCCCGCATAGCAGGCTCCTAAAAACAATCCTTCAAATCATCGACCTTCCTGAAAAATTTTTGATTTTTGAAAATAAATTCAAATTATTGATAAATTTTGACTTTTGTCCACCAAGTCAAATAAAATATTTCAAAATCCCGCTGCAAACAAGAACGGCAACCCGTGATCAAATTTCCTTTATTTTCAGCACTCAAAACTTCTGTTCACGAGAACTGACGATCGGATAATGCGATCAATATGAAGTTTACAGGACATGTTGAAATTAGCTAGGACCAGGTCTGGTAGAAGTGATTTTGAAATACGGGCAACACTGTGGCAGTGGTGCCATTTGGAAAAATCGCTGAAAAAAGACTGGTTTTTGGCATATAGCTTCCGATTTAGTCACCAGATTTGAACAAAATTCACGGTGGAAAAATTAGTATAGGGACGCCAGCTACGGCAATTTTTGTCTCCTTAATATTGTAAATTTGCTAAGGAAAATAAAGATTTTTCCCTATAACTTCGGATGCAGTGACGGAATCAAAACGAAATTCATGCGATAAGCATATATTGTTGCGTTTCTAATTCTGTAGGAATTTTGTTGAAAACCCGTGAAAGAGTTGCCAGCTATGATGAATTTCGTAATTTATTGACATTTCTTTATAGAGCGATGTTGTCATAAAATTTCCAAATGGGAATGATCCTGCAATGACAATTAACAACAAATATTTACGTTTCAAAAATTTCAAAAGTTTGGACGATGGTAACCCTAAAATTAAATTAACTCCTATAACTTACAGCGCAGCTATTCAATCGAATCGAAATTCATAGGGTGGGTTTAACACAACGTGAAGCAGCTATAGTGCTAGCACATGATTGCCAGCACCGAACAATTTCGTAAAGATCGCACTAACAGATGCTTCCATTTTCTATTCATAAGCAAAGCATTTACAATAAAATAAGCAACCGATATTTAAATTTTCCGAGTTTTGGGAATTTTTCGGATGGAAACCCCAGACATAGTTTAATCGCTGAAACTTTCGATGATATCCTTGGATGAAAACGAAATTCAAAGGATAGGTTGATTAAGCACGAGCATGTTATGGTAGATTTATTGCTGCTGTGTTGGACAAATGTTGCCAGCATAGAACATTTTCATCATTTATGTTATAGGAAATGCTGTCAGAAAATGATTATTGTTCATTTGAGCAAGAAATGGTAGATATGATACTACAAAGAAGTGTATAACGTCTTCACATATTTTTAAATCCCTCAAAGATAACTTCTTCGAAAATTAGTTTTCTAGCGGTTCTGATGCGCTAGACTTTTTTTTTATTTTATTTTATTTTAAAAGATCATAAAATGCAATTCAAATGCTTGTTGCAGTACATTTTTGTATAAAAGTTATTCATTGTTAAGCCCTGAAATGTATTCGACGCAAAACGAAACGAAGTGTCAAATCCCATACAAAATCAGCCTGGCGCGGAATTTCGTTTCGTTTGGTTTTGCTCGTTAGTAATGTGTTCGAAGACGTATAACTTTCTTCGAAGACAACGCAGTGACTCGCTCTGAGATTGCGCTGCACTATGTATAAGTTAAATTTCGCGGCCATTTAATGACCCAGGTACCTTAAATTGATGCGAAAAATGTGACAGCTCATAATTTCATTCGAGTTTGCGGATATTTTATTGAAAAATTGGTGAAAATGAATGGATGAACAGTGCATCCTTGCAACAGTAGTTTTAGTTTTGCCGATAATATCATTTTTGATGCTGGTTAGTTAAATTTATATGCACCGAATTCAAATGTAATGCACTTGTTAAGTGTCATCAATGGCAATTTATACTGCCCCCGGTGTCGGGGCGCCGAACTTTATTTCGCTCGATTCCGCACAGACGTTTTCGCTGTATTTCGTTCGTCGAATACATTACTAGGCTTTAACGTGAAAGACTATCTGTACTTCATACTGAAAACTTCTTGATTATCATGTTCTGTTGTATCCAATTATCTAAATCGCTCTGCTCAACTATCAATAATTATCTATTTTCTGAAAATGAATTTTATTTGTGCAAGCCAAACCTAGCATGGCGTTTGTTTACTTCCACAATAATAATGGTAAATAGTAAAATTCAAAAGTGTACTGAATTTCAACGTATGCCTCAGTTGGGGTACGGCCGCAGTGACATGTTAAACATTGAGGGTCCATAAGAACACCGTGAAAAAATGGTGCAACGCCGAAGAAGGAAAGGAGGACGATACGCAAGCAAGTCGAGGACCGTCGGTATGTTCAAGAGAATCAAAAAGAAAGATTTGTTCACTGGTTGAATAAGAAGTAGAAGTGCGAAGAGTGAAGAAACGGATTAACAATTCCCCAGAAGCCGCTAAAAATGTGTCGAGATGAACCGTTCTGCGTCGAGATGAACCGTTCTCTCATACCATAGCATAAGTACTAATAAATAGCATGAAAAAAAACGGTATTGTACGATATTTGCCTGATAGAAGAGAATGACAGGGAGTGAAGGATTTACCATCAGCTGGCACCTAAGAAGAACCAAAACCAAAATCAGTTCTTTTTATCAGATGCAAAAGTGGGAAAAGCATACTCTCAAATGACAGGTGAGAATGTATAGCAGATAGGTGAGGCTGGCAACAAACGAAACTATACGTAGAACTAAGCGTGCAAACATTCTTTTCATGTCGTGAATTCAACTGCATCCAATATCGACAGAATAAGACAGTGAGAACCAGTGGTCCCGCAAGGAATCCTCGTAATACAGACACCCTAATTCGGTTTAAAAGGCATGCTAGCTGGCAAAGTGAACAGTCGCGAAAATGGAGAATGTTACAGGGAATGTATCCTCACTTTCACATCCGGATCAAATATGCAGAAAGGCTATCATATGCCGATGTAAATAGAAAGAGACAGAGAGAAAAAAAGCTTCGTAAGAGGCAATCAAACGTACCCTGAGAGAGAAAGTCATCGAAACTAACATATAGAAACAAACTAATTGAGCCCAAATGCACCATAAAAAATGTTGACATTCACTTGCTCAAACATGAGACTAATAATGAGGCTCTTAAGTGAGACATTGACACCAGACATTGAAGCTGTCAAAGTTGAGTCTGGCCACGGTTAACCACATGGAGCTTTGGATTGCTTTTGCGAAGAGAGTGAAGAAATTCCTCGATATTTCTTGAAACAGAATTTTAATGTTGCAGATTTCCCAAAAGTGCTGTTTTGTGCTACAAGTGCGGAGCAAAGAGTCAAAAAGTGACGACGTGCACCGCACAGAAGAGCTACTTACTGTGGGCGGGAAATAGTTTCAACCAAGATGTGCTATGACATGCACCAGAAGTAGTCTTTCAAATTGGATGGAGACCGATGTCACTACGAACTGCGTTGACTTTGTGAACTATTTAAATGAAATATTTGAGTTCTCCATGTGTATACAATTTTCAAATAAATAATAGACAATATAAACTAATCTAATTTCTTATTAAAATTTAAAATTCGTTATTATGTTTAATCTCTTATTATATTTAATCACTGAAGGTTTCAGTGGTCAGAGTGTATCTCGGATCGTATTGATTTCGAAGATTGTTGATTGTTGGTAGAACCTTGGTCGACCTGATGTGGCGAATGGCAAATAATATGTCACGTTTATGAGCTGTTGTTTCGTATTCTGGAGGTTTGAATCGGGGATGAGATTTGTAAACTTGTGCGGAACGATCTGTGTGCCCGCAGCCGCCAGGCACACCACAGAGAAAGGTGGTTGAGTGGCGGTTCCAAATGCTGGCGGTTGACCACCAACTGGCGATGGTTGTTGTCCGTGATAAATTTGTTGGTGTGGTTGGCCAGGTGACGGTGTATGCTGCTACGTAGCATGAGGCTGTCGAGTGGATGGCGCGATTCGTTGTTATGCTTGTTGCTGCTGACATAGCATAAGTACTAATAAATGGCATGGAATGAGCGATATTGTACGATATTTGCCTGATAGAAAAGAATGACAGGGAGTGAAGGATCTACCATCAGCTGGCACCTAAGAAGAACCAAAAAGAAAATAAGTTCACTTTGTTATATGCAAAAGTGAGAAAGGCATACTTTCAAATGACAGGTGAGAATGTATATATCCATGTTAGCTGATAGGTGAGATTGTGTTGGCGTGCGTATAATCCCATCAAGAAACAGTAAGCGCAGCGAAAATTCGCTGACAACAAACGTGTCGGAGATATTTTTTTTACACGCCAAATGGTATCGAATGTAGTATTTCGCGTTACCTACCTTATCGCTTACTATTTTAATACTCAGAAAACGTTTTAAAAAAATCAATATTGCATAAATCGCCATTCGTTAAAGTAGTCTCTTTGGCAAAGCACATATATATTGCCTACTGGGAATGAGAAACGTATCTGATCGTAGCAGCGTTGCTTGGCGGGGCACTTTCTGTCTTTTTGCAACTTGGACTTGGATACTGTTATCTATGTCTCGCAATTAGTGGGGAAATATAGCAAATTGTAACGCAAATTACGTTCTTTCCGTGCAATTTATAGTACTTATGCTATGCTGCTGATGTAGACGTATGCCTCTCGAAATTTCAATCGAATTTTGAGCCTACTCTCGTTGCGTTGCTTGTTGCTGTGGGGCCTGCGGTTGTTTTATGGTAGCGCAATTTGTTGTTCTGTCTTCGGATGCAGCGATATGGTTCCTATAGGATCTAGCTTGCTTGCTTCATAGATACCTTTTGGTGTAACTATTCCTCTTCTCGAAAACTGTCAGAAAACTTGGTCTTGTTCGCGTCGGGGTGACCAGTTTCAGAATTAAATTCAAAAATTAATAAAACGTTACCATTATAAATCTTATTTATTCAACCAATTGTAATTGTTTAAATGGTAAAAGAATTTGAAGTAAAACATTTTTCATTTTAATATTTTCAAACTCAAACTTAACGATCGAAACCCAACTCAATTTTTTCAGTATTTTTTAAAAACACTTTCTACTTAGTCTGCTAATCTGATAAAATTTAGATGTATGTATCTCAAAGTTTAAAATGTTTGTGCAGAGTTGTGGATTGTATGTAGGAAGATGTGTGTTTTTTAGGTGTATACACCAAGTCCTGTAGCTAAAAGCACCCGGTAAATTATTGAACTCTGGAAAAATTGATTCTCCGAAACAATGCACTAGAATCCGACGGATTGCACAAAGCATAAGGACCAAGGCAGGAGCACAGCAAAGGTCTAGTGTATGTACAAGTTGCGTTGTTGGAACAGGATAAGGGATGATTTAAATATTGGCTCGTATCAAGTACGAAATCGTGAACTAAAATCTTGGAGCTTGTAGCTTTCTTGCGTCATGGACGTAGCTACACTGAAAAGAATTGCTAAATAACTTTTTTCTACTCATCTCAGACTAGTGTACGAATATTAACGATGCGACCTGCTGCTCGTTACCATAGAAGAACTAGTGAAGCCCGTACTTTAGATGAAAAAACGGAATACATTAAGTTACGATGGCATTCGGAGTGAAGCACTAGAGGTCAAAATTCCTCACCTCAATAGAGGTCAAAATTCCTGCTACACCTGTACAACGTTTAGCTAGGAAATGACGTCATCTGCTCCCGGTGGAAAGTTGAACAATTAGGGCTGATAAGCGAAGGTTCAAAGCAGTTCAAAGGCAAGTAGTGCTGATAAGCAAAAGCATCCGCTGCCATCAGCTCGTTGCCCGTTGCGTGCGCTAGATGCGGCACAAAAACTCGCTCAGTTCAGCAATTCGAGACAGTACGAATATAAATCAGGACTATCCACAAAGCACAAGATTTTTAAGGGAACCAATAATGTTGGAAGGGCGGAAGAGCATAACAATTTCTCACGGTGGGTTGTGCTCTTAATCAAAATTGATATGTGGAACACGTTTAACTCTATGAGATAGGTGGACATGCTTACCGTTTGCCTGCTTTATCTCTTGCGGATGGTGAGCGAATACCTAAGAAATCATTTCAACAAACAAAAGAAGGACGATGTAGTAAGATTACATCAGGACTGGCCCAAGAATCGATATTAGGTCCACACCTCTGTAATGTCTTGTATGAGAGCCTACTGTGTGGGGAGATGCTGAAGAAACTCGCTTAGTTTCGTAAACTGATGACTGGGTGTGCTCGTCGTAAGTCGATGATGGAGCACTTAATATCATTATAGTGCTCGCTAGTCACACTATTCAAAAAGACAATCGGGGAATATTATCTTTATATAATGAAAAGGTGGTCGGAGATACACCAGTGGTGAAATATTCAAAGTGATGATCGACATTAGCTTAAGCCAAAAACAAAAACACCAGCGAAAGCAGCTAAGGGTGTCACGGCACTAAACAGTTCGATGAGTCTGAGTTATATGGGGGACTAAAACTCAAACCAGCGCTGCCTTTTCATGACTGCAGTCCAGTCTGTTTCCTTTCAGGGGGCAGAGATAAGGTCTGAACCATTGAATAAGCAATTGTACCGCCAAAAACTAGCCCCAATACAAAAAAAGAGAAGTATTTAGAATGGCATGCTCCTGCTTCATTGTCTCAGAATCGGCCGTGTTTGTTATTGTTTGAACCATTTCGATCGACATCCTTGCCAGGGAACAAAGTTAATATTTCTTAGGAGGCAGAGCGCAATTTTGGCTACTACGTAGCGCGATTACTCAGTGGACAGGAGTATTTTTGCTATTTGTGGAAATGTGGAAAGTGGGCACAGATAAGAGCACAGCTAGCAACAACACTGGTAAATTATCTCCTGCCACAAAAGTGGAGTCTATGCTGTCGAAAGAGACGAGCTAGAGCAAGAAAGCGTAGTGATATGCACCTACGAAACCGATATTTAAAAAAAACACGTTTATTTTAAGAAAATGTTTTCAAACTTATTCTTGAAAGTATGCGCCGTCGCTAGCTATACATTTTTCCCATCTCTCAGGCAATTTATGGATGCCGCACAAAAACAAATTGGCCGTCTTTGTCGGCGAACCAGTCATCGAGCCATTTTTTCAAATTTTCGTAAGAATAGAAACATTTTTCTGTGAGTGCGTGTCCCATTGATGCAAACAAATGGTAGTCCGTTGGCGCCAAGTTTGGTGAGTAAGCGGCATGAGGTAGGGGCTCCCAGCCGTATGATTCGACCAAGTTTTTTTCTCTCTTGTGCGATGTGCCGGTGCATTGTCATCGAGTAAAGTTGTTTTGTCATGGCGAAGTGCAAATCCCGGGCATTTTTGACGCAAAGCACGGTTCAATTTGGCCAATTGACGTTGGAAGCGTGGCCCATCAACAGTTTCACCAGGTTTTAGTGGCGCATACCAAATAACACCACGCTAATCTCAAAACACACAGAGCATTGCCTTTCGGCCGAAGCGATCTGGCTTTGCCACGGCGGTGTGGCGTGGCCGCTTGGCACCTTTGCTACCATAATACTTTAGGCACTTCAAATGAACCCAATAAAACCATTTCTCATTGGCTGTAACCATTTGATGCAAAGAAGACTTTCTTTTGAATCGAGCAAGCAGCATTTCACAAGCGGCTTCCGATTTTCTTGCTGGCGTTCAGTCAGCTCATGCGGCACATATCTTCCGACCTTCAAAATTATTCCCATGACTTTGAAACGTTTTTGACGGCCTGATGGTCAACATTCAATTGTTTTGCGAGCTGTTCTTGCGTTTGACCATCATCTTCATCCAATAATGCTTGCCATTCAGCGTCTGTAAACTTTTTCGGCCATGCTCTTCATTTTTAACATCAACATCACCACTTTTAAATTTATTGAACCACTCATTGGATTGTGTACGACCAAGAGCATGCTTGTCATAAGCTTTCACAACCATTCGATGCGATTCAGATGCGTTTTTTTGAATCAGAGAGAAATGAGAGTTTTCTGGCACAAAATTCGACATTTTTACGAACGAAAAAAATACGTTGTTGTATGAAACTTGACAAATGGTGAACTGAATATTATTGGCATATGTTAGAAGAAATAATTTAGACATTTTGAACGGTTCGGATGCCCATACATATTTGGCTATTGACCGCTAGATGTCTTTACCGGTTTCATAGGCGCGTACCTTATATACCCAGGTTATATTGAGTACGCAGAAAGGTGACCTCAATCAGTCGAGGCCATAATGAAAAAGAGAAATAATATAGCGGGAAATCGGGATTAAATAGTTCCAGGCTAGTTTTTAGAGGTCTTCGAGAGTATTTTAGTTGGTAGACTACGTCCAGTAGTCGAACAAATATTGCGTAAAAGCATTTCATCTCTTGTTAAAATAATCATGTTCAAACGAAATATTAATTATTAAATAAAAACAAACCATGTTGTGTTTGGCTTAGATACGTTACAGTCAGTGGCGTGGCGTTCATGGAAGCAAGGGAAGCATTGCTTCCCTTACATTTTACTGATATATATTTTAAATTAATTTATTTAAAAATCGCGAGAGAAATCATGGAAAGAAATTTTCTAAATAAATTTTCCCAAAAACTCATAGTGAACATTTTGCACGCCTAAGGTGGTAACACCACCGAATGAAAATATTGAGAGAACAAGACGGGTGGAAGCAACTAAAAAATTGCTTCTACGAGCTTTAATTTCACTTCATGTAGACTGCATTGTGACGTCATTCAAAAAAATATGCTTGTACTGGCTATTTGGAAGCAATGCAGAAATTGCTTCTTAGGGGAAATTCTCGTCTCAAGCGAGAAACTGAGAGAGAAGCCGCATACGTATGGTTGCTGTGGAACTTATTGTGACGTTCCCCATATAATTTGCTTGTGCGTATTTTTTTTTGAATGAGAATGTTTGCTGTAGTACCTACACACTATGTGAACTTTTGAATGAATTTGAACTACGAGATGTTTTAAGGGTTGCCAGAGACTGCTTGAATGTAGTTCGGTAGTGAAATTTGTGCTATATATTATATATAAATTTGGTGAAGGTATTTTTAATTGGTGAAGGTAGTTATTTCACCAATAGTTTAGAGTATTGTTGTAATTAAATTGATTTGAATTATTTAGAATTGAGTGCGTAGAATTACTTTCTGGAATCGCATGGATTTTTAATTTTATACTTAAAATAGTGAGAGTGCAATCAAAAGGTTAATGTATTTATTTGTTCCGTAAATAGCATGTTTTATAATTGCATAATTAGTGACCTTTTTAAATTTCTTTTTGGATCTCGATCTTTTGCGGATAAAAGGAACTAATTGTTTTTTACTCTAATGCAAATTCACAGAGAAAATATTTTTGAATATTCTATCAATAATAAATCAAAAAATAGTTTAAAACAATTTTATAAATCAGTTTTTTTAGTTCTAATATTGCAAATAATGAATGCAAAAGATAATGTAACAAGAGCGCCCGCAGAGCGCAGTTTTTCTTGCTTAAAAAGGATTAAAACTTATCTCAGGAATAGTACAGATGAACAGTGACTAAGTGACTTGGCAATGCTTTCCATAGAATAGGTTTTCTTAAAATAATGTTTGAGCGAGTAAAGTTTTTATCAAGACGTCATAGATGAGTTTGCAAAAAAACAAAGGCAAATTGCATTAAATTTAAAATAGAAGTATGCAGGACTTTCTCATCAAATTTGACTTATAATAGATTTTTTTTTCAGCTGTCATTTCATTTATTTTAAATTTACTAGATTTTTTTTAAAAATATAAATATAAATGTTATTCGTTATGGGAATGTTGTTACTTTAACCGTAGCTATATTTGCAAATGCTTTATATACATAGCTTGCTGTTGCAACATCGCTAATTTATATGTTTGCCAATATTTAATTTTTGCAAATATATATTTAATGAAAAAATAATTATATATTGGTTGCATGCGAATTAGTACTGATAACAATACAGTATAAGTACTCTCACGTCCATGCTCGTAATTCATGGAAGCTTTTGTATTAGCAATGTCAAAAGTAGCTAACAAGAGGGGTTCCATTAATACGTAACAAATTTGAAGAAAACATAGCCAAAGTCGGTCATCGAAATGAACTAATTGCTTCCCTAAGGTAAACTATCACGCCACGCCACTGGTTACAGTTTATGGAAATATGCACATTCAATCCTTTAGACACGAGATATTAGCACATATGTAATAAATTTACGGCAGTAGTTTCAAATCATCTTATTCGTTCATTTGTGGCCATGTGAAGCTAAACTAATATACCCCTAGTAATAATAGACCCTAAGCCAATTTAATTTCGATGACTTCATCGAAAATTACAGCGATAGAAAGGTGTTTGGGACTGCCATCCGCAAAATGTGCAGATCT
>OX376372.1:168176196-168182362 GCA_947369275.1 Nemotelus nigrinus
TCAACACATCCCGCTTAAAACTTTCTGTTTCTTTCTTCCGAGTGGGGGAACTGAAGTGGCCGAGAAAGAGTAGAAGGAAGAAATGCCGTCAACAACGATAATTAAGTGTTGTTATGGTTTGGTTTTGAGAATAACTGGCAAGTAAAAAAATTACTTCAGGAAGCAGCTATCGGATTGTTATCTGTGTTTTGATGTCGCGAGTGGCTACTGCACGGAGATGTTCTTTCGGGATCCACGAATTTTCGAGCGGTTTGTAATCCTATGTATTCTGCAGAAAATAATTTTAATAGTAAACATTTAATATGGTATTTAATGGGACACTTTTCGATGGTCATGTATCATATCTTGTAAATTTCTTATTTCGAAATTCTTAAAATCAATTTGAGATATTTGAAATTGTCTATGATCACTTATGGTGCTCTTACACGAACAACTTTCATAGGAATTAATTGCCCGACAACTATCGCCAAAGATAATGAAGCAATACAAAGCAACACAATGCGATTTGGCAATATTTCGGCAATGTGGCAAATTTTTTGAAGGTTTTTTTGTATTGATCATCTCATAGTCACCGGGTTTTCACTGAACTTGGAAAACCCCGAGCAAGTGTCGTTCGCTGAATGCAATTTCAGTTAGAGCTACTGAAGAGGTATACACTAATTTATAAAATAAAAAAATGAATGAAATTTTGTTTAATCAATTGATTCTTCAACATTTACTACGTTATTAGATCCTACTTTTAGTTGCGTAATGAGATCCAATTTATTTTGTAAATCAATTTAGCTGATGCACTTAATTTTTTGCGTCAACGTTTTCACGTAGAACATCAATAATTGATTCGCATACTTTTGGGATGAATCGTAAAATGCAGGGATCGGACACTCGAAACTGGTATATTAAACTTCTTAACGAATCATCTGTAGCTTAAAACCTCCGAGTTTTGTCGGCACCGAAATCGGATCTCTCATATTCGCATGTTTTTTTTTGCAATTATTGGGCCCACTTTATTCACAATTAATTTAAAGTCACTACGTGACATTTTGTGAAAATTTTTGAACAAAAAACCGTCCAAACTTAATTCAACACTTACATCTGATTTGAAATCACGTTTTGTAAGATATGGTTGCATCCAAATTTACCTGTTTCTTTTTGTTTGCTTCGTTTTATTTTGAATAATTACAAATGTACAGGCACCGGCTGAAATTGCATGTTCATTCATGGTTGAATATTTACTGACACTGAATTGTCCGTGTATGATGTCGTTGCCGGATTGCTGGATATTGCTCCATTACACTGAAAAAACACATAGCGCCAGACGTCATAATTTATAGACTTCTGGCGCCATGTACATAGTTGATTTGGGAATTGTGATAAAATATAGCGCCACACGCCATAGTACATGGCGAAAAGTACATAGGAGCAGGCGCTATGCTTATAGCCCTCCACGCCATGTACTATAGTCCTCCACGCCATGTACTAGTAGCTACATGGCGTGGAGGACTATAGTGCATGGCGTGGAGGACTATTGTACATGGCGTGGAGGACTATAGTACATGGCATGGAGGTCTATAGTACATGGCACGGAGGAATATAGTACATGGCGTGGAGGACTATAGTGCATGGCGTAGAGGACTATAGTACATGGCGTCTGGCGCTATGTGTTTTTTCAGTGCAGAGTTAATTTTCTTCAAGAAATTGTATGCACGGTATTTTTATAGTTCGATTATTCAGGTAGTTCGATTATTCAGGTGGTTCGATGTGTCCCGATTAAAGGTTTTACTGTATAGCCCAAATAGAGTTTTCAACAACAATATATAGTCCAATTATAGTTTTTCAAAACAATATACAGCCCAAATATAGTTTTTCAAAACAATATACACCCCAAATATAGTTTTTCATAAACAATATATAGCCCAACTTCAGTTTTTCAAATACATTAAATAGCCCTAAATCCACCAACCCGCGAAATCAAAAATCTTCCCCCACCAATTTCACTTTTAGATAGCACAATTGGCGGAAATTAGTCAAATCTGGCCACAGTACTTCTACCGTTGATACTCACATTTATACGTCCCCTCACCCAGTATGGCTGCGAGTTATAATTGGAGTTATCTTCTTCAACTGAAGCCATATTACATGGCTCATGGCTCATGGCACTATGTAATATAGCATGTGGGGCTATAATTTCTGCGCCATGTAATTATGGCGCTGGGAGCTATACTGCATAGCTCAGGGTACTATGTACATAGCGTGTGGTACCATAAATGCTGCGCCATGTTACATAGGACCTGATTCTGACATTATGGCGCTGGGGGCCATATTGCATAGCTCAGAGTACTATATACATAGCGCATGGTGCCATAAATTATGCGCTATGTTACCCGGCTCTGGGCGTCAGGTGGATTTTTTTCATTGTACTAACCGCTGTTGAGCAACGAGCAAATTTTTGTGACGTCAAAATTGTCCAGATTTGCTCCAAATTGGTCAACTTTAATTGCTCGTAAAAATTGGTACACATTGAAAACAATTAACAATAATATGTTTATTTATCAGATGGATGACGGTGATAATGGAAAGGATCTTTAGTATAATGGTGAAGAAAGAATAAACAAGCAATATTTCGATCGAAGGTGCAAAGCAGCAAAACTATTTGCAACTGTCACAAGGAATTCGATGGATATAGCAATTTGGTTCTAACAAGTTTATTTATTAACTGAACTGAAAGGATGCAGAGAAACTTAGATATGGACTCATTTGCAGGACACGTCTGCACTAAACCGCGTGTACTCGTCGACTCCTGAGCCGATCGCTTTCTAGTCGAGAGGTCAGTCCAATCTCTCATTCATCAGTGCTGCCGTGACACAGCTTGATGAAAGCGTTTGTTTTGAGCATTATGATCATAATCGGCACTAAAACCGAAGCCCGAATAAGGTATCTTCGACGTCTATTCCTTCTGTGTCATGAATGCCGGGAACATGTCCACCAATAAACTGCCCAGAAAATGGATATCTACGAAGGCCTCTATCGTTTGTAAGCTGTCGTATCTCCATTCTCCATCTTTCTTGCATAGTAAGTGTGGCGTAAGACTCTGGTTGGGAAGCAATATCCTAATTCATGCAGTGTCCAAAGTAGCTTCCGTTCTGCCACACAGTTCCTTCCAGGAACTCCATCTGTGTCTCCATGTTTCCAATTTATAGAGCCTTATATTTTATAAAGCTTTATAATTGTCCCAGTATTCCTTGCGATCAACTGCTTTGGCTTATTTGAACAGTTCCCGCACGATTCTTCTACAACAGACCAAATTCCTGTTGGAGTAGAGTAGTTTGGAGTTTTACCGCTAGCATGTTTACTGCTGTATCCAGTTCTACTGTAGAGTCAATACTTGGCAGAGAATCTAAGCTATGCAGCTTGAAGATATCCCAATTTGAAGGTGTTTAATGACTTTCCTATCGGAGTGGCATTGGAGCAACTAGTAGTGCACAGACCACCTGCACCATAACCCGCATGTCATGGTAGAGGCGGCATGTGCATCACAAGAAGTCCCAGCAAACAACATGAGCATAAATCCCTAAAGGGCCATTCAGATATGCGTCCATGCGTCCACGGTTCCATGCGATCTAGCGTGTTTTGCTTACACGAGTCAATTTGATTTTGTTTATCTAGGCGGGTCTAAAGCAAAGGAGGTGGAGTATGCTGATTCATGTACAATAGATTTTATAATGATTTCTTTCGCTCAGTGGCATTTGTGGATGATTCGTTGATGATCGTTTAAATATATGTTTTGTGGATGATTATTTTATTATATGATGATCTGGATAATATTTTTTTTGCATCCTTACGTGCAGGACTATTACGAAAAAATTAGAATGCATACGAATATATAGACACAAACAATTTTATATGAAGGTATATATAGTCATACTAGCTGACCCGGCCGCGCGTTGCTGTGGCTAACGTTTTTGTCATATTACATTGTTGTAAACTATTTAAATTATTATTTACGAACGAAGACGGAAACGTTAAAGCTGGTATAAAAATTTACTGGTTTGGGATTTAAAGGGGAAGGACTTTGAACACAATTGATCAAAATTTTCGTATAGTTGATGTAAAGCAAAAATCAATACAAAAGAATTAAATTTAAAATTCATTATTATTTTTATTCAAGTTTGTAACAAATGAGTATATTTCAAAGTTTTTAGTAAATAACATGTAACACTTAAACTTATAAATGAGGTTGGTAGGGTGGATAGTTTCAAATCTTCTAACAATAATATTTATTATTTTGAATTATAAATACTTTCAATTTCAATTTAATGTAGCACTAATTGGTGCACAATATTTTTGGTTAACCTGTTTTCAGCTAACACAAATAGGTTCGACGGTTTTCCTACACGTGAACATGCAACATATAGCTGCCCATGAGAAAAACATGGATTTTCCAAATCTAAACCATAAACGGACATTGTTTGGCCTTGAGACTTATTTATAGGCATGGCAAAAGCTAAACGATTTGGAAACTGTAACCTTCTGAAGGGTATGGTAGAATCTGACGGTATCATTTGAATACGTGGCAACATTACCACTTTCCCTTTAAACTTTCCAGTTAAAATAGTTGCTTCAAGAATATTTCCGGTGATCTTTTTGATGACCAAACGCGTACCGTTGCATAATTGAGGTGGATTCAAATTACGCTGGAGAATAATAGGTGAACCAATCTTTAATCGAAGATTATGTGGTGGCAATCCAGGTATATCTAGTGAATTTAAAAATTCAATTGGAAAATTTACACTATCATTTTCATTAGCAACAGTATCGATTGATTTGAAAGACATCAGATCGCCTGGTAACAACTGTTGTATCTGGAAGTTAATTTCGTCAACATCAAAATTTTTGGCTGCCAAAATAGCCCGATGACTGAGCCAGTTATGATTGAAGTAATTACTGTGTATATCTGGAAAAATACTCTGAATCAATTCATTTTTTCCCTGAAAAACAGTGCAGCAATTGTCTGGCAGTTTCATGCATTGCGTATTTGGTTGCAGTTCTATTTTACCGTTCCCAATATCTAGTAATTGTTCGGAAAATATTTGTGCTAATGGATCATTTTGCAATCGTAAGCGCATGTTTATGGTCAATCGAAGTGTTTCAACACTTCGCCATAAGAATGATGGTTTCAAACATGCATTAATCTCATCCGCGAAAGTAGAGCGAGGTATAACAGGTAAGGTCTGGCGAAAATCACCAGACAAAAGTAAAAGAGCACCACCGAAAAGTTTGTCATTGCCGTTTAAATCTTGCATAGTTCTATGCAATGCTTCGAGTGAATATTTCTGAGCCATTGTGCACTCATCCCAAATTATAATTGAACTCTTCCGCAACACTGCAGCTATTCCACTTTTCTTTTTTATGTTACATATTGCATTTGGTTTATTATGAATGTCCAATGGCAGCTTGAATGTTGAATGTGCCGTTCGCCCACCATCTAGCAAAGTAGCCGCAATGCCGGCCGATGCAACTGCCAATGCAATTTTCTGTTGTGACCGTATTTTGGCAAGAATCAACGATATTAAAAATGTCTTACCGGTTCCACCTGGTGCGTCCAAGAAAAAAAAACCACCTTGTTCAGCAGCAACAGCCAGCATAATCCGATCATAAATAATTTTTTGTTCTGCTGTCAGTAATGGCTATAATTGTTGCTAAATTACCTTGGTCATATTGTTTTGCTCGTTGTAAATCGGTGTTGACTCAGTCGGTGGCTGGGCGATCAGGTGATGGCAAACCATAATGATTAAGTGGTAAATTTGAAATTAAAACACATAAATCCTCGATTAACACTAACGCTTCATTATACATCTCTGGCGTATAATCTATGTTTTGGCATTGATCTGTTTGTCTAATTCGGTGCAATATGTCTTCTGTCATACAATTTTTATATTTTTCCCACAAAGTTTGTGCTTGCGATGGATAACATGTCGTCAAAATAATTGCAAACAGCTGACGAATATTATTGGGCGTTGATGTTATTGCGGCATCAGCAAGCGTTAAGTCCCAATGGTTATCGTCTTCTAGCAATTGTAGTTCACGACACGCATCTTGTTATGTATTGAATACTCGACCATTAACTGTTCGCAGAAATTCAAAAGACGTTGGTCCGGGAACATTCATT
>OX376372.1:168182562-168228554 GCA_947369275.1 Nemotelus nigrinus
AAAATAAAGTGTTTTGCCCTACAGCTTCAAGGTCGGTAACTTAGCAGGCTAACGCGTCGGACCGAAGCAGCGGGTTCGAATCCCGCCGTGCCCATGGCTGTATTTGTTCGTCTTGTGCTGTGTTAACAGTCGGCGACTGGGCATAATACCAGCGCTCCATTAATTAAATGCCACATTAAAGCTTTAGTAGCGTCTAGGCATAACTCTAGCGTTTTAAAAAATAAGAAATGAATGTGGCACTTAAAAGAATAATGGAATAATTGATATCGACTTCTCCCATATGTGTCTCCCTTCTGCCATCGCTTAGCATTTGCTTCAAAGGGCAATCCCCTGAGCTTTGGCATTATCATAGAAAGAAAAAAAAGTGCAGTCATGAAATCAAAGCGAAGTTTATATGGTAAATGACATTGTTGTTGGCAATATTCAGTAAAAGTTTGGTTGAAAAGTCATGATATGGTTGCCACCTATAGTTACTTTTATACTTTTTGCCATATATTTAGAAAGCGATTTTATCACAAAATGTTCAAATGGTAATGATCTTGTTGTGGGAACAAATAACAAATATTTAGATTTCGAAAATTCGAAAACTTTTGTGGGTGGTAGCCCCAAATTTATTAAAACCCCTATAATTTCGAATGCAGCTATCGGACTGAAACGAAACTTGCAGGATATTTTGGCTCCAACTTGAGAAAGAAGTGACATATTTTTGACTTTTGTGCTGGAACACAGTTGCCAGCATGAGACATTAAATTTCGCGTCAATAAAGGCTTATATTAAGTATTCACATTACGAACATTCACAAAAAAAAGCAAGTAACCAATGTCTAAGTTCTGGAAATTTTTCGGATAGCAGCCCCAAAAACCTTTCTCTCCCTGTCACTTTCCATGATGTCATCGGATGAAAACGAGATTC
This sequence comes from Nemotelus nigrinus, assembly GCA_947369275.1. Taxonomy (NCBI): domain Eukaryota; kingdom Metazoa; phylum Arthropoda; class Insecta; order Diptera; family Stratiomyidae; genus Nemotelus; species Nemotelus nigrinus. Next base: position 168,183,475 of record OX376372.1, read on the forward strand.
ATCTGGTAGGTTGTATTTGACGTGAAGCCAATATGGTTAACTTCTGGTTGCAGTGCTGGTAAAGTGTTGCAAGCACTAAGCATTTTCCTCATTTATGTTACATGAGATGCTGCTTCAAAAGTTTTATAAGATAAGCAACCAATAATGAATATAAGTATCAAGTGTTTGACTTTCCTAAAAAATTTCCATGGCCTTCGAAACAGGTTGGAATACGTGTGGTATACTATGCACTTAAAATTACTACTGTTCATCGAACATTAGTATTTTTAGCTTTTCTATGCTAGAATTTTTTTTTGAAGCTAGTTAGAGTTTTATTTCAGCTAATTGTAGTGAGAGTTCAAATACCCAATTTGCATAACTTGGCCGTGGCAAATGTTACAAAAATTGCAATAGCAAGCTTTGAAAGCAGTGGGTACTCATTTCTTATATGCAACCAAAAATATGCTAGCTCTGTTTCGAAAAATTTTCGTCTTAGTGTCCGATCAGTTTTCAGCTCCATTTATTCTTCCAGCTCGTTTGAATTGGATTTCTTACCCAGTCTATAGTTCGCAGATTAGATTTGAGAAAATATGAGTCAATTTTTTTCTGCTAATAGCTCTAAGGATTTCACTATCAAAGCCTGCACTTGTTTTGTGGGTCAACAACCATGACATTTAACAGCATTTCATTGGGAAGAGCAGTGACTTGCTGCATGTTCAGTCCTTGGTTTGAACCATAAAAAATAAATGTTGTAGCTAAGTAAAATAATTAGTTCCACAAAAACTGCCAAATTTCAACCCCCACAAATTTTTATTTAAAACCTGCATCTAAGCAATCTTCCAGCATCTAAACGATCTTTCAGCAACTAAGCGATCTTCCAGCATCTAAGCGATCACGTAGCTTGCTCTTTGCGTTTTGTCTAATGTTTGTAAAGACGAACTCATGAGAGCTACCGGTTTCTTAGGGTACGGACAAGATCGATCTCGTCGCTACTATGCTTTGGTCACTGCTTTGACATGGAAATATATGAACCGTTTCAGCGCGTTGTTCGACTCGACGCTCTCGTCACTCCGTCTTGTCCGTGCCCTTAGATTGGTCTCTCAAACGTTGAAAATAGGCTTTGGCCAAAGACACACACACGACGGTTCCACCGAAGCGTTTAACGCGTTGGTTTGACGTGTCGGTTGATACACAGCAGTTTTCAGAAGCGTTTATCGAGTCGGAGTATTACGTCGGAGTATTACGTCGGAGTATCTTAAGGGCAATTCAGACAAGGGTCCATGCGTCCACGCGTCCAAGCGTCCAAGCCTTTTTAGATTACACGAGTCAAGTCAACTTAAATCCAGTTTTTTGAAGGCGGGGCTAAGGCGAAAGTGGTCGGATACGGTTATAGAGGCTGGCTGAGCAGAAAAATTAGGCAGACAGGACTTCAAAAACCAAAAAAAAAAAAATGTGACGCGTCCTTCAGAGATAACTCGGCTGCAGTCCAACCTGTTTTCCCATTCGGGCTTCAGTTAGGCCCATATGGCGGCATCAAGTTTGCTTGTGGCGTCAGCGATTGACCGTGGTACAGTGATGCAGGGGCTATTGCTAGCTCCTGAACCTTTCCTCGCCAATTCATCGGCTTTTTAGTTGCCCGTGACTCCACTATGCCCTGGCACCCACATAATCCAGATAGGAATATGCCTTGCCTTTTCATTGAGAGCCACTCTGCAAGCGTTAACAGTTTTTGAAGAACATCTGTCAGTCCCAAAATCATTTCGAACCCAGCCGTTGGAGCGGTTTTTAACGCCGTAATACATATGCAAACTAATCTTTGCAGTCTTGTTAGCTCCTTGCTATTAGTTTTACTCTCCGCTGCCTTCCACGACACGATCGCTCCATACACCAAAATCAGCCTCACCACACATGTGAATATGTAATAGGCCGCCCTAGGTTTAAGACCCCAGGTATTGGAGTAGGCGGACCGGCAAGCGAAAAGTGCAGCGCGAGCTTTACCAATTCTGTGCTAACTTATATATGTTATCTAACTAACTAATGTATGTTATTGAATTATCAAAAAAATTGGGTTACATACAGCGTGTATGGATAATAAACTTGGTTCTTAATTATGCTTATGTACAGCTTTGACAAATTAAACATAACTGTGATCGGAATAGCGATGAAATTTAAAAGAATTGGATTATGGTAAAAGAACATAGTAGCGATAAGTCCAAATTAGTTCAACTGAATCAGAAAACAGTTACTAATCTTTATGATTTCATTATATGTGTTCACATCAAACTGCAAGTAACTAGTCCCCTACTTCAAGCTAACGTGACCAACAATAACCTACCGTGCCCTCATTCAAAAATAATTAACTTCTAAAAAAATAATCTTTCAACAGAAACCCCAACCTCAGAAATTTACCTTCACCCTAAATAAATAGTGAAAAAATGATATCAACCAGTAGCCGACTCGTGAAGAAAGTAAAAGCCCACAGCTAAATAAAAATGTCTTAGGTACATTAAGCACTCGTTGCGCTCATTTCCATAAACTGAGCTTCATAAATCCACCGAGTAGATAAACATTGACTATTTGATTAGAAATCCACCAATAACTTTTTCCGTAATTGTATGTTTGCACAATGTCCAGAGGTCTACTTTCTAAAGGCTGGTACTGAGTTCGAGTTCACGTGAAATTTTGACATGTTTCCATTATCTGGTCATTCTTTCGAGCGAAAATTTTGACAATTGAGAAAAGCAGAGACAATGCTCATTTCTGACGGATAAAATGTCATAAATTTCACTTTTCGATTGATTTTCTTATTGGAAAGACATTTTCACTGCTCCATTTTCAAATTGAAACACCAAATGTCACTTTTCCGCTCGAAAGAATGAACTGCACAAACTAAATTGGCGTGAAATGATTCGAGACATGTTTCAGTGCCATCTACGTTTTCAACGCGAAAGCAACTTCAAAGCAACTATTCATGCTAAGAACACAGTACCAAACTTGCTTATTTTCAAGCGAAATTTTCGCCGAAACACATTTCGCGTGAAATTTTGTATGAAAATTTCACGTGAAATCGAACTCAGTACTATGCTTAAGGTAATAAAATTAATCGATTGTCCCCTCAACGATTTGTGGCTAGAAGCTAGAATGTTCGATCGATTTGGCTTCGTAGGTAGAGACGTTCTGCTGGTAGAGTCGAATGAAAAGTATGTCAGTGTAAACAGGATATGGCGTCGTGGAGCAACCCCGTCGATGAACCGATTTGAAGAACCCAAGGCGGAATTTCCGTGTCCAGTTAATGTCCGTGCAAAACAAACGTCAGAAAATTTATTGAGCTGGAGTGCAGTGCTCAGTAAACGAACGTCGCAATTGTGGGTGAACTATTTGTAAATAATTTTCTGTTCTATGTAGGTGAACGATAAAAAAGATATAAAGAGCAGAATCGTCGGAAAGTTTTCTGCAATTGAACAAATTGCTTTATCGTTCTCGAGAAATCATCAGGTTGATTGCATTGAAGAAAATAAAATGACCAGGTAGCTTGTTAGTTGTTGATGAAATTTTGGCTTGTTTAGAATGACAAAGTGACAACACAAACATGGTTTTATGAAAAGTAATATCGTCTCTCTGTTGCCTGAAATACGTGACTTCTTTTCGTCTGCCGTATCAATAATAAGTTTATTAATTGTTTGACTAGAAACAATATTAGACAAGTTACATTTCCAACCTAATGCGGTTTTAGTTAAACTCACTAAATCGAATTGAAACCAAAGAGTAGCAACCAGATTACTACCCGCAATTTTCAGTTTCCACTTAATTCAGCTAGTCACTAGAAAAAATAAAATCCATGGCCCCGATGATAAATTACCTCGGAGAAAATAGATGTCCTAAAGTGCGTTAAAACTCACAATTTCTCTTTGGTAGGCTTCACAAAGCATTTGAATGATTAATGAGTTGCTGAAATTTTTCTGTTATCTTCTGGGAAATTTTAAATAAATCATTACGCACTCTAGTGTAATTATCGTGCTATACTAGTGAGCTTGGATAATCAACACTAAGGATACTCTGTGATTAAGGGAATATGAAAAGCTTGGGATGATGCTTTGCGTAATTAATTGTTTGCTTTTGAAACTCGTAACCAATCTGATGAGCGTTTTTCAGGCCACCTTTAAAGAAAGTATGAAGGGAGGTTTTATTTGCAAAAATATTTGATTTTGGCATGGTAAATTAGTTGGTCCCATACTAAATAAAAAGCATAATACTATCCAGGAAAATATACTAGAATCGATGACAAAAGATTAAAGCCAATTCAATATTTCCTTCTCTCCAGCAGTGGCTTTGAGAGTTAAATAATTATCATTGAATGAAATTCCAATCTCATAAAAAAGTTGATAATTAGTAAAAATTCTTGTGAATGGAATCCCAACAGTTTTTGAGTTTTCGAATGTGCCACAAAAAATCAAGAAGGTGGATGTCATTACAGATTAAGTAGTCAGGAAGGTTAGGACAAATTTCCATTAATGGAAACATGACATAATAATATCAATATTAGGTTATACTGAGAATTGTTAAATTGAATTAGGTTATGCTTTAATGTTAGGATGCGTGTACATTTACGTTGGCCAGATTCAATGAAATTTCGATTGCAATCACACTGAGAAGATCACACAAAAATGCATTTTGATTCAAAGTCAGCATTTTCAAAGATTCAGTTGAAGGTAAGAAGTTATGTACATTTTCCGTGTCTAGTAAAAAATTTTTTTTTTGGCAAAGATTGGACTATGCGACCACAAACTTTAATCTTAAATATTTAGGCCGTGATGATTCAGATAATTGTCTAAAAACAAAAACTAATATTAATGATGATATAAATTTTGGAGCCAGTTATCATAACTGCGCCGCCTTCAACCGATTCGTACGCGGGTTTTTAGGGTTACTAGGTTTTTTCCAAAAGTTTGCCTCAAACTACTCGTTGATTTCAAAACCATTAGCTGACCTTCTGCATAAGTCTGAAGTAAATATTTTTTGGGGATACCCGGCACCAGACGGTTTTTAAACACTCATCAACAGCCTATGTAATACCCCTCTGCTGACATTATTCGATCTGTCAGCTGCGCATAAGGTGCATACCTGAGAGGTGCATATAGATGCAAGTAGTGTTGGATTTACAATTGCATAAAAAGAATTTCCAACCAGTTTTTTTTATTTCAGCCGACATTGTAGTGATACAGTTATGAAGTCGAGGTTTTTGGCGGTCGTATTATCGTTAGAAATATTCGAGATTTGCACTCTGGGGAAGCAATTTCGTGTAGTTATTGACTCTTCTGCGATAGTTAGAGTAAAGAAAACGAAAAAATTCAAGTTCAAAATTGCAGGATGGTGGATGAAACTATTCGAGTACAAGCAATCCATCACCAAGGCAGTCGTTTAGCGCATGTAGATTCTCTAAGCCATTCACCAGACTAACTGTTGAAAAAATTAGAATCAACTGGCCTTGTTTTCAAAGTGGAAATACAGGATTCGGATACATTAAGATCGAAAATGCAAAGGGGCCTAAATGAAACAACCCAATAATCTATCCAAAAACCTTAAAAAAAATCACCATTCCCCAAAACAAGGAAACAGTAATGACATCACAGTAATACTCGTTGTAAGAATCTCATTCTCGAACTCTTTGAGATTCACAATGCAAAAGGCCTTAAGAGAAAAAACACAAAAATGCATAGATAAGGGTCTATACATAAACGTTCTTTAAACTATCATAGTACAATTCAACAGTCAAAGAAGAATTGAAATAGAGGCCCTAAAATGTATTAACACATTGGTGCGTCTACAGGAAGGAGTAAAATATCTAAGGATCCACCGGAACAGGAAACCTACCTTGGGCAGCATTGGCAGTAAAGTATGCTTGGACGCAATTAGGGGCTACCTCTTAAAATGTGCAAACAAATGGTGAGTTTATCCTCCTATATGTATCATCAGTGTGGTGGAAACGTTAAACCACTACTCCCCAAAATACAAAAGGAAACAAACAAAAAACATCCTTCAAGCCCCCAAGAGTCTTGCAAGTCTAAACTAGGAAACTTAATTGGCAATCTTCGAACTCTGTATGGCTTCAGACCCATGTTTTGAGAAAAGGTTCAAAGTCACAAACCATCAAGGAATAAATGAGGCATGGTCTACTGCCTTTGCAAAAAAGAGCGTAAATATTGTACAAGGGTAGCTCGAAGGTGAATTGCGGAGTGGGAGCAGGATTTGTAAGAACCAGGTGCAAAATGCAGTTTTCATACCCTAAGGCAAAATGATCTGCTGACTTAGGCGTGGCTCTAAGCTAAGTGATACTTGAAGCTATCAATTCTGACTAATTAAACTTAGCTATACTCTTAAAAATGAGATAGTTCTGAAATAAAAATTACCGCAGCTTTGTAAAGAGCCATTAATTAGTGGCTCTTTGTAAAAGTGTCATAAGAGCAAGATATGGCGCTTTAACAGGCCATCTTTCTTGCAAAAAGTATTTTAACAGGGTAGGCGAGGAGCGAAACCGCTGCTGCAGACACTTTGAAAAAGTGACTGAGAGTGATTAGCATATTTGCGCACACTCCCAGCACCAGTGAGATGAATATAATAGTGTTTCCTGGATCTGCTTCTTGCTTACATGCAGGAAAATAGAATTGTCCCATACCGAGATTATTCAAGCACGTATATGCTATAGCATATAGTGCGGAAGAGGCACAATCGATCCTCGAGGTCGCATTCCTAGGAGCCACCTCAATCCGCTAAATGGCTTACATGACCTCAATTCTTCAATTGTTTTCGACAAATATTTTAATAAAACATACGCAGTAATGTCGGTAGGAGATAGAATCAAATTCGAAAATTCTATTTTTAACCTATTCAAAATTCCAGAAATATAATTCTTCTAGTCCAAATCTAGTCAAAAGTTGTTTCTATTAATTCCTTCTTATGAAAACATTTGATCAGCTTGTTCACTAAACTTTTTTCCGGACTTCGCTGTTGGGCAATACTACCAAGTCATTGATATAAAAATTTAAAACTAACAGCTCATTTTCATTTGGTATTGATCAGTTCGAACACATGCTTGATGAAAACATCATTCTGAGTATGTTTCCACATGCAGCTTGATTGCTCTAATTTGAAAATGGATTACGTCTACTTCCACCTTCTTCAAACCTTTCTGGCTATTTCATATAGATCCATTCACGGAACTTTCGTGCAGAAATTTTGACTGCTAGAAGATACCTTTACGATGTGTTCCAAAATGTAGGATAATAAATATCTCATCATTTGTTTTGTGAGCGATCTCTCCTGATTTATCTTGCTTTTGTCGAATAGTGTTTGCGTTCCATCTTATTACTTGAAACCCCATTTGCATTTGATATGTTTATTGCCGTCGAGTAACGATGTTCGAGGGATGCTCCAAGAGTAGTGATATTCGGTTATTCCCAGTTCTTATAAAATAAAACAAAAATTTTTTTTACTATCTCGTATACCCACTAGGTCAGCATAAAAAATATAAATAGGCCACAATTCCAGGGAAGTACATTTATTTGAATACAAGCAGTCAAAGAGAGAACACCAAAATGGAGAAAACCGAAATTTGAGCTGTACATAAGTACCTGTGTTTGAAAATTATATCTACCAAAGACTTAGGCAGCGACTTGGTGGGAACATAAAAGGACTCTGCTGCTCCATATTCCACCGTTGCACGCTGAGCCAAAGAGTTTAATCTGGGATGAACATCCACGTAAGGCGAACACCGCGAAGGACATCTATCAACGTCCCTTGCTGAAGACAATGAGAAAAAAGTCGAAGATACCGAGTTACCAGATCAAAGAGTGACCATCAGGCATGTAGCTGAGGTCAAAGGAATCTCGTATGGCAGTGTTCGAAGAACTGTTGCTAACGAATTACATATGAAGAAGGTATCTACGCGTTGGGGATCGAAAATGTTAGCTGACGAACAAAAGAGGAAACGAATTGATATTTCGAGGATGAATCTCGGAAAGATCCAGGCAGATGAGGAGAATTTTTTTCTTGTTTCGTGATTATGGTCGAGACTTAGATCCACCATTTCGATACAGAAACCAAACAGCAATCGATGACGTGGAAGCGACTCTCTTCACCAACACCAAACGAATTCAAAATGTCGAACTTGGCATGCAAGGCTTTGGCATCAGTGTTTGCGACGCTGAGGGAATGATTATGGTAGAATATTTGGAAAAAGGAGCCACTATATCAGGATTTTACTACACAGACCAAATAAGAAGATTGCGGGAGGCTATCGAGGAAAAAAGACTCAGCAAACTGCAAGCCGGAGTGCTGTTTCATCAAGACAACACACTGGTTCACAAGGCTGCAGTTACGATGGCTGCAGTTACGATGGCTGCAACTCAAGAAACAAGATTCGAACTACTTGAACATCCACTTTATGCGCCAGATCTAGTTCCCAGTGACTTCTACCTGTTTCTTCGGTTCAAGGAATACCTTCGAGGCAAGAAATTTGAAGACAAGAGCAAAGTGATGGGGAAATAGAAATAAATCATTTTTTTAAGGATATCTGGGGTTTGGGAAAAAGATGAAATAAATGTATTAATTTTTTAGGAGGCTATGCTGCAAAATATGTTTTTAAATTTAATCACCTTGGTTCATATTGATTATCATTACCTTTGGATCAACCTTCGTAAGCTTCCAAGTGTGGTTTCGTTGCAAGTTTGTGCCGTCGACGCTTTCAAGTCTGCGGGTCCGGGTGAGGTTTCGCCTATCACCCTCTAGAGGACAGGAATGGTTACCATATCTTAGCTTAAAGCAATTAAAAATGGCTGCACCCTAGAGTACTTGTAAGGTTGTGTTTGTATCTAAAGCATGTAAAAGCAACTATGCTTACCCGGAAGATTACAGACTAATTATTCTGACTTTTATCCTCAAAGTAGTAGAAAAAATTGAAGACCCCACATTAAAGAGAGACCAGGATCTCAATTTCTATCGAGAGCCCAAAACGAATACAAAAAAGGAAATCTGTTAAGATAGCTCTCCATATGGGTTTTTTCAAATAGAAAAAGGACTCCATTGTAAAGAATACGCCTTTAGAACGGACCTTTTTGGTCATTGAAAGTGCAAAGGTTAGTTATCATTCAATATGAAAAACTTCTGCGCAATTATCCAGCCATCTGCAGCTGGATAAACCCTTTACATTATCGGTATTAGCCATAGAAATGGGTAAGCACGAAAACGTAAAGAAATGTCAAAGGTCTCGAATCGAAGGGGGAGTTCTATGCCCTCTTCTGGGAAATCTGATGACAAACACAATTTTAAATAGATTGGTGAAGCACAGACCTATGGCTGTAAACTATGCCGATGACATTTCGATCATAGTCCCAGGTAAGTTCCTTTATGTTCCTTTTGGTTAGATCATTCAGTAAGCTTTGTGTAATAAGTCATCTGTTTTACTCCGGTAAAACAGATCTTATACTCTTCAGAAGGACATAAAAGAAACCTGAAGTAGAACCAATCAGGTTTAGCTGTGGTACATTAGCTCTGAATAGAAAATAAGCTGAAGTGAACCTAAAAGAATGAATAAATAAGAAAAACCATGCAATGTGCGCCAGCAAGAAAATGCTGGGTGAGTATGAAGCCTCAATCCAGAAACACATTGCGATGCAGTGCAGTGCCGAGGCAGTGTACGCATTGTAAAGCACATTGAAAGCAATTTTGCCACCTTTTCTTTTGTTGCACCTATGCCACCTTTTCTTTTGTTGCTTGCCATCTTTTCTTTGCTCTATCACCTAAGATAATCATTTAATTATAATAACAGCATATATTTTTTAATATTACCTGTAATGTTACCTGTAATATTAAGTTCCTTTCCGATTTCCAAACGTTATCCCTTTTTTCGTTTTTTTTTGTAATCTTTATAACTTTTGTCATATAAAAATAATTTCACTCGCACTTGTTCAATTGATTTCTCGTCCATTTACACTATAATACTTCGAATCAAATTATCAACAAAATTTAAATTGCTCTTGCCCAGTAAACTGCTGTCAAACAAATGCCAACTGATCCAGTGTGCAGTGTTTTTAGAAATAAGCCTAAACGATGCAGTGTAGTGAATGTGAATTGCCACATGGAATCACATGAGCTCTAAATTTCAGTGCAGTGCAGAAATACGATGCTAGCAGGGTCGATCATTGCTTACGACTACCTTGTCTGGTGGCCAACGATGGATAAAATCACCTTTGCTGATATAGCGAAAAGAACTCGGCGATTGGCGGCTCTCTGTAGTACATTAATCTTAACCACGACTTCTACAAACGTACTTTTGCATGCTCAAGAAAACAAACTTTATATGCTTAGTCGCCACAGCGTATCCTATAAACGGAAGAGAAACTTGGCTGTCACAATGTTGATTGCGGACATATCATTACTACCTTTTAGCACCGTTTAACTCTTGCAGTTTGATTTATTTACCATCCAATATTTTACCTTAATTAAATTTAATTGAAGTATAATACTTCATCCATAATCATTTCCTGTCACACATTTAGCAATGTAGATTTGGCGCACATGTGCAGGTATCATAAGTATAGTTATCTATCAAATTTGCTGTTGCAACAGTTAAGATGAACTAATTATTGCAACAGATCATCAATTCACTTCGCATAAATATTAGCAGCTTGCATTTTATCGAGTTTGATTGGTTAACAAGCCGTTATTAAGCATGGGGTAACATATAAACCCGGGACCCTAATGTTAGGCTGTTTCAGGCTGGTTTTGGAACACCGTACACACTAAGAAAACTATGTAAATTGGGATCAAGATTTAGTAATAAAGCGCGTTAAAGTGAAAGTTCAATTGTTTTTTTCTGCTCTTGAATTTTGTGGGAAATAAAATTTTTAACTCAAACCTTTTATTTCGTAAAACTTATAAGGTAATAAAACTAGTTAAAACAATTTTAAATGCTTTTCGCTGCATAAAATGGTGCTCAAAAATGTAAAAGCCAGTTTTTGTCAGCTGAATTGTAATTGGGAATAGTTAATCAACTGGAAAGTTAGTGAACAAATGCAAAAACCAATATTGTCAAACAAATCGTCAAAATTTTTTTCCATTCTCCTGATTATCTGTATTTCCATGCATTTGGTTGAATAGTAATGTCGTCTCTACACAATGGACTACGATTGACTTCTGCAATTGTTGCCATGATGGCCACCATAACAAAGTTGGCTCTACACATTATGCCACAAGATGAGCCAATCATAATAGGATGATGGCCCTCTTTGCATGATGGCCTAAATCAAAATGCATGTTGCCCCTATGTGATGAAAAAAACCGCTTCCAAAGCCGTCCTCCATCATCACCATTTCTCTGTGAGGCATTGTCGACCATAACAAGCCATCGCCCCTCTACACAATGGCCTGACAAAAGGTGCCAGATTTACACCACTATACCACGTATTGGTTGTCTTTGTGGTATTATCTAGTGATGGGCGTTTCTGTTGTTTTCAAAAAACGAAAACGAACTGTTTTTTTTTCAAAAACAACTGTTTGAAAAAAACAGTTTGAATTAACGAGACAAACATATTTTATGCTGTACGACAATTAGAGTTGAGCCGTACTAGGATTTTCACATACTAGGTATAACTATTACGAGTACGAAAAAATACCTGTTTCAAATACCTATTTGAAGTATGTACATGTATACATATAATGCATACAATTTGCAGTAATGTAATGAAATTGACTAATATGCCCTCCTCCACCCTCCAGACACAACGTTCCCAGGCTAGAATGGTGATGGTGCAGGATTACCTTCAAAGAATACCGAGTCATTAGTCTGGGCAGCTTGTCCGTAACTTTCCAATGGTCGGTCATTTATTTGGCAAGTCTTTCTCCAATCTAGGGGCCATCTAAAGAAAAACGATCAAATTCAATCAATTTAATTTGTTTTTCATTTTATTATATGCAAAAAGACACATCCTGTATTCGTTCAAATGACGAAAGTAAAAAAATTACTAAGACAGAACCAACTAATCCTGTTGTCATCTATATGACTTTTCATCGAGCGATCTCTGATACCATGCTTTTCCTGGCTAATCTAAAGCGTCGGATTTCCACTTTGCTTCTTTGAATCATGAAGTTTTTATTAAGCAATTAAAAAAAATGCTTCGTTTATTAAACATGCACCCACTAGGGGCCAACCTCTTCCGTAAGGCTGGGCATGAGTCTAGGGTCACCTTACCTCCTATGGTCTCGTAAATTTTACAACCCCGGTAGGTATGGAGACACCCTCGTGGCGACCTGCAGTCAGGAGGAGGGCTTCAGCACATCCGGAGAGCCAACTGATGAACCAAAAAGAATCTCAACCTTTTCCTCGTTGGCACTTTTAGTGCTACTTTTAGTTTTTCCGGCGGATTTCATTTTGCCGTATCTTCGAAACTAGGCCGCTTTTCTCCAGACTTGTATGGAAACTTCGCCCGAAACAACTGAGAAAGATCCCCGAATTCATGCTAGATAATTTTTTTTTTTTGTTAAATGGACGTTTGTGCCCAATGGTGATGATTTTTTTAAAATGGACGTTTGTGCCCAAAAATCAAAAATTTTTTGCCCTTAAAATATCACTAATATACTCCCTGACCACTTCCAATCATCGAAAGCGCGATAAAGGCAGTTTTTGCCAAACTATAAACCCTTTACTCCCCTACAAAACCAAAATTTTTATATCACAGTAATATGTCTTGGCCCGTTATGTCGCAAACCACTCTAACCCAAAATTTTCCGATTTTGTCCGATTTCAGCTCCTTTTGCCCTAAAAACATTTTGAATATTTGAATAAAATACTTGCAAGTACGAAAATACTCGCAAGTACAAAAATACTGTTTTCCGCAGCTAAATAGTTTTCCACTGTCAAACAGTTCGTTTTAACAAACGAAAAACGGTTCGTTTAAAAAAAACGGAAAACGATTCGTTTTCAAAAAACAGATCGTTTTTAAAAAACGAAAAACGATTCGTTTAAAAAAAACCGGTCGTTTTAAAAAAACGGTTCGTTTGAGAAAAACGAAAACGATTCGTTTTAAAAACACAGTTCGTTTGAAAAAAACAGTTCGTTTGAAAAAAACGATTCGTTTAAAAAAAAACAGTTCGTTTGAAAAAAACGATTCGTTTGAGAAAAATGAAAAACGATTCGTTTTAGAAAAACTGTTGGTTTGAGAAGAATGGTCCGTTTTTGAAAAACGATTGGCTATTCGCTGTAGAATAGTTAAAATAATTGGTTTTAGAAAAACGATTCGTTGTAGAAATACGGTTCGTTTTAGAAATGCTGTTCGTTCTACAAAAAAAAAATTCGTTTTAGAAAAACTGTTTGCCGCTATTTGGAAAAACTGTTCGTTCGTTTTTTGCAGCCAAACGTTTTTTCAAACTGTTTGGCGTTTTTGAGCCCATCAGTAGTATTATCATCAATAATGGCATATGTTTGCCCATCCAATATGTTTCTTTGTTTTTTAAAATAAAAAAAATTTATCGAATTCGGGGATGTGTTGCGACATTTTATGGTACAAAACATAAAATAGGTTAGGTTAGGTTAGGTTCAACTGGCTGGCACATGGCCACACATAGACCCATTTGGTCCGTAGCGATACCAGATAAATGGACCCGGAGAAAGTTCAGTCCAAACGGCCATCGAAGGCCCCGGACTTTTTTGCGAACTGCAGTATGTCCTTCAGCCTCTGCTCCGCCACATGTGATAGATCCACCAGCCAGGGCTCACCGAAGCAGCGTTGCCTGGTTTTCCCCAGTGCCGGGCAGTGGCACAGAAGGTGTTGGACTGTTTCGGGGACTCCCGGCTCTTGACACTTCCTACAGGTGTCGCTGGTTAGGAGCCCCATTTTCATGGCATGAGCTGCTACAAGACAGTGGCCAGTTATGACACCGACCAGCCGCCTGCAGTCAGTCCGCGTTAAATCGAGCAGGAACTTGGTCGCTGCGTGATTGTATGACCCCCACATGATTTTGGTTTGCTTGCAGGTCTGAGTTGCACGCCATCTGCGCATCGCACCTTGCATCATATTGGAGTCGATAGAGTATTTGATCGTTTGGATTGGAGTTAAAATGTCAACCGATCCTGACAGGGGAAGGCTAGCTCCGTGCTTGGCTAGTGCATCCGCCTTCTCATTTCCTTCAATGCCCTTGTGACCAGGAACCCAGAAAATTCGGACTCTACTGTGGTTGCCCAGTCTGTTCAGGGCCTGAATACAGTCCAGTACGCACTTCGATTTGTATGTGTAAGACATCAGAGCTTTGACCGCTGCTTGACTGTCTGTAAAGATGTTGATTTCCTCACTTGTGGTATCACTGGCGTGTGCTAGGTCTGCGGCTTTCCGTATCGCAAAAACCTCCGCCTGAAAAATACTACAGTGGTTAGGAAGCCTGAAAGCTGCTTCAATAGTTGCATCTGCAGAACATGTTGCAGCACCCACTCCGGCAGCCGTTTTAGAGCCGTCAGTGTAGATGCTAAGAGCTGCTGCGCCCCTTTGCTGATTCCACTCCTGCCCATCCCCCACAATCGCTTGATATCCCCGCTCGAAGCACAGAGTGGGGACCAAGTAGTCGGTGCTACCTGCGTACCCCCGCTCAATACTGCTGTGACCGAAGGATCGTGACTCGAAGTGTCCCGATTCCCTAAGCCTGACAGCAGCTTTTGCAGGTGCGCCCTTAACGAAGAAATCAAGCGGAGGCAGATGAAGCAGGACGTTCAGTGCAGACGAAGGAGTCGAGGCTAAGACACCTGTGGTACAGAGAGCCGCCAACCGCTGAACTCTATTCGTCATGCTGGCAAAGGTAGCCTTATTTACAGCTGGCCACCAGACCAAGCATCCGTAGGCCAGTATAGGTCTGGCTATCGCCATATAAATCCAATGCGTTAAAGCAGGGCTTAAGCCCCACGTTTTACCCAGTACTCTCTTGCTGGCGTAAATCGCATTGCTTGCCCGCTTAACTCTCTCCTCTAAATTCGCCTTCCAGGTGAGCTTGCTGTCCAGAATAAGACCCAAGTACTTAGTTTGTGACTTGAGACTTAACCTGGCGCCGCTCAACCTGATTGGGGCCAATTCAGGGATTTTGTACTTCCTAGTGAAAAGCACGAGATCAGTTTTATTGGAGTTGATGCCGAGGCCCACGGTGTTTGCCCATTCCTCAACCAGCCCCAGAGCATACTCGATGAGCTGGCCGAGGGAGTGCGGAAACTTGCCTGAGACTAAAATAGCAATGTCATCGGCATAGGCCACAACCGTAAGTCCTTTGCGCTCCAACTTGTCCAAAATTGTATTTATGATCAGGTTCCACAAGAGAGGGAATAGATTTCCTCCCTGCGGTGTACCTCTATGAACCTGCCTGGTGATTTGTGACCCCGCCCACTCAGCCGTTATATGCCTTTGTTTAAGCATATTGCTTATCCAGCTGCGAACAGCGGGGTGGGTGTTAGTTGCGTGGAGGCTCTCCATAATGGCTGTTGTGTTTACATTATTGAAAGCGCCCTCAATGTCTAGAAAGGCTCCCAGAGCGTATTCTTTATAGTTGAGTGCCTTTTCTATTTCAAGGACTACTCTATGGAGACCCGTTTCAACGGATTTCCCTTTCATGTACGCGTTTTGGGCTCTCGATAGAGTTTGAGATCCAAGTCTTTGCTTGATGTGGAGATCTAGTAATCTTTCGAGGACTTTAAGGAGGAAGGAAGTCAGGCTAATTGGCCTATAGTCCTTCGGGTAAGCATGATTGACTTTACCTGCCTTGGGTATAAATACAACCTTAGCGTTCCTCCAGGCTGCAGGCACGTGGCTTAGTGCTAGACAGCCTTTGTAAATTTGTGTGAGCCAAGGAACGGTGAGCTCACCTGATTTTTGGAGCATGGCCGGTAGGACCCCATCCGGACCAGGGGACTTGAAGGGCTTGAAGGTGCCAATTGCCCAGACAAGCCTCGGCTTGGTGACAACTTCATCAATGCCTTCTGTGTCATGTAGATCGGACGCCTGTTGACCGGTGAAGGGGGAGGATTCATCCAAACAGCCCGGGAAGTGAGTGTCTACGAGGACCCTCAGCGTTTCCGAGCCGTTGCTTGTCCACTCCCCATCTGGCTTACATACCAGGCTAGGCGTGACATAAAATACACAAACATAAAATACATGACCGGCAATTGTTTTCTAAGCTCAATACTACATATTTCAACCATAAGATTTATGTCAAGAAAGATAACATCCAAGGACAAAAAAAAACTTCTACTCGGTGCAACGAAAAAGAAAATCAATTATTATTACCATTTTTATCGCTTCAATCATTAAACTGATTTAAATACAAACTCACATCGCCAAATACTTGTAATTCCGAATGCATCACACTTTCATTCTTTATTATCGCTTTCAGGTCGTTGTAAACGGTCGAGCAATGTCAATCATATCGGAAGCGTTGGGTGGAACAAATGTGGATAATTGCCCACATGCATGTGTAGCACGTCCTTGTGGACCTTTAGCCGAGTGTGTTCCATTAATGGATAATTACGAATGCCGGTGTAGTCCCTTTAATTCATTATGCAACAAAGCAGAAGAAGTGTCCTTAAAGCAAACTGGCAAAAACAAAACCAACTACATTAATGTTACTAGCACCATCAGTTCAACATCCAGAAGAACTCAGGTCACATTAGCCAGGTCACATTCGAAACACGCACATCATCGGAAGCATGGATCCGCAACGAAAAAACCAATCAAACACCAACAACATTCGAAACATGAAAAGAGTAGTCATGTTTCCAAGCATCACAGCTCAAAGCACACACGAAAGGAAGCAAACGAAGCAGAGCTGTACGACGCTGAAAGGAGGCTTCAGAGCCACAAGTCAGCAAAGAACATGAATATTCCATCTGAAGAAACTAATGGCAGGAATCAGGACCCATTCTTAGCTCGTGGGTATCTCACCGACTATGCAGCCGAAACAAGTAGTTACAGGGGGTTTCAAGTACTGCCTACGCTAGAATTCGAAAAAAATGCACAACTCGAAAAAGCTACAGAAAGTCTCATGCCTCTTCCAAAAGTGTATGATATAAATGACCAGCCGGTGTCGGAAAGCATACGCATGGACAAACAAAGTGCAAATGAACAAATCTACAGCACAGATTTGAGCTCAAGCTACCTAGACACATATGACGACGATGACAACAATGAATTTGATAATAACAGTGACAATTTCGCGATAATCAGCGATGATATCCTGGATGACTATGTTATAGAGGACAGTGGCGGGCAATATGTCAAGCTAGAAGACAAAGTGAAGTCTGTACCGATGAGAACCCTACATTACAGTAGCGGGAAAAATGGAAAGGGTGGTGGACATAGATATGGCGACAGTGGCATCGACATCGATACGGACGCGAATTATTTGTTCGATAGCGACAGAGATTACAGAGCGAAAGACCTCATTCGGGACATGAAGCGTATAATGAAAAATGGCGACAGCGGCAGCTTGAATGATGCCGGGAACATAGAAGGACCTGCAAATGCTCATCACCAGCATAGCAAACTATTCGGTACGCCAAACTACAAGAGGAACGTTGGAGCATGTTTCACAGGCACGGACAGCTATTTCCATTACAACGACGCGGAGACAATGAGCCATATCATTAGCTACAAAATCGACTTGAACCTCAGATTCAAGACCCGTTCCAAGTACGGAGTGATTTTGTGGTCAGGTCGACAAAGTGCCCTCGACAATGATGATTTTTTATCGCTCGGTATCGAAGACGGGTGAGTATAATCCATATTGACTTTTGAAGAATACAGCAAGCGGAATATAAAAAGTAATCTATTAACTTATTTGGCTGCATTGCAGATACTTGCATCTAAGATATAATCTAGGATCAGGCGAAGCCAATATTCAGTTTAATGCAACTAAAGTGAGTGATGGGCTGTGGCATCGTGTACGAGCTGCAAGGTGAGCTTTTATGATGCTTTGTAATTGAAGTGCAGCACTGTTGTAAATACAAAAGCAAAGAGGCAGAAAAAGCGTTACATTAACGATTTTTTTCGCTATTTTGTGGAAATTAAATTGACACATAAATTAAACCGTTATAATCATAATGCGCTCTGATTTGTTGGTCTTTTATCAACAAAATATTAAACTCTACATTTTGTAAATTTTTTAATACTTTTCAATAATATGTATACTGTGTTAACAAATTTTTTTACTCATCAGGAAACTGCAAGAAGGTTCCTTAGAAGTCGACGGACGCAAATCAGTAGTTCAAAGTTCACCGGGTAAGCTAGCGCAGCTGAACACGGACACAGGCCTTTATGTCGGTAAGTATGAACAAATGTCAATTGTTGCTACCAATTTCTAATGCTTCTATTCAAAATTAAACGAAATTATCATTCTAAACACATTTTGCCCTATCTCGTATCATTGTAATCCTTCGTTAATCGCATGACTTGTATCATCTTCAATGTGTAGATCTTCATAAATAACAATAAGACCAATCTCAATTTGAAGTCCTTCAATAGTTCAAATGAGTAAATGTATGTTGAAGAGGGTCTTAGAAGTTATATCCTTAATGAGTATGTAAGAGCTCGCTCGCTTTCTGATTTATACGGTTGAGTGACTTTTCGGATGCGTCTTACAGTATTTGCCACTTTGATCATGCCTCAGTTGTCATTACAATTTCCATGTAGCTGCCATATATAGCAGACCTACTCGAGAATCTAGGGAACTCATCAATTCAGATGTCTAAATCAAAGACAAATACTAATAAAATGTAATAAATGGAGCTATTTCAAATGAGCATATGTACACGGTTGAAAATTATGGTGTTATTTTGATAAAAAAATATATACATAAAAATCCAGCTAAAAAAATATCAAATAGATAAATGCAAACAATATCAAACACAAACTTTTAAGTTATAGTTTTTATAAACAGTTTATATCAATGTTTTCGATAAAGCTAAATATAAAAATGATATAAAATGATTATAAATTTGTTTACTATGGCAAATATCATATTGATATAAAATTTACTATGCCATTTGATAATGAAATATATCAAATCGATTCACATGTTTTATACATGATGTTTATATCTGGGAAAAGTTGAAATAAGAAAAACTGGGTTAATTTGTAAATGAATATTGAAAAGAAGCATATAATTTACACTGACATAGCAAACATAGCTTTCCAATTATATTTAAGTGTTTGCTTGTTTTCATGTTTGTAAATCCATTTCCAAACATAGCCTGAATGCAGAAATTTTTTCAAAGGTTTTCACGTAAAAAAGTAAAGTCAATCTTAAGTAACAAACAATTAAACAATGCTTAATCTGGCAATTATATTTTATTCAAGATCTCAGTACATTTCTTTTACATACACATATATAGCTAATTTAACAGTATTAAAAATCTTTATAAAATGAAAAAAAAAAAATGAAATGGTAAAGTAGTAAGGTACAAGTAACGAGAAGCATTGTTTTTTTCTAAAATATATATTTTACGGGAAAAGCTTTAAGCTTATATTTTATTGTACGTTTTTTCATTCTACGTTATGCTTATTTAATTATTATGTAGTACTTATCCGTTTTTTGAGAGTAGGCAGCCTCGTGCGTCGAGTAATTTACTAGATCTTCTTCGTCAATAAATATTGGTTGAATTTGCTGCGCTCCTTGGATTTGGTGCTTTTGAATATTATTTATTTTGTAATTATAATTTTGTTGAATATTACTTTTGTCGTCACCTACTGCAATAATATAAGGAGATCTTCCAGTAGAGCCTTGTAAGTAAGTTTCATTCGTCGATCCTCTCTGAATGTCACATATAATACAAAAGAGAACGATTAAAAAGGGCTATTTAGATTTAAAGTAAATGATAACTTACTCTCTTAAACTGAATGATTCTTTCAACAGCATTTTCGTCAGATAACCTATTTTGCTTTTTTTTTACCACAAGGAGCGGGAGGCAAAAGCCGCAGGAGATTCAATATTGAAATTGTTTGACCATTCCAATCTATGCAATAATGATTATTTAATTTAGTTTTGTTTTATTTTTGCATTTTGAATGTAGATTTAAGTAAATATTATTTAAACCTTTTTCTCTATCAGCTTCTGTGTACAGTATCTTCTTTCCTGTTTTTTTATCACTGTAAATATACAGGACTGATAGCTATCCGTCCATGTTTCACAAAATTGGGTTACACCAAAGCTCAACTCAAAATCATAGAATATCTTCAAAATAAAATATTATATTAAATTTTATTATCTCATATTATACCTAAACTTACCAATTCTGGGCATGCAAAGTAGACTCTAGAGATTTCAAAATTTGACAGATTCACGTCGATAGTTCAGTGTTGTCTCTAGCTTAGCTTTGACAATTTCAATTTCTTCTGGCAAGATTGCACTTTTTATAATTTCCACGTCTTTTAACACAGACGAACTAACTTGTTCAGTTACTGTTTTAGCTTCAACACCTCTTATTTCATTTTCAATATCTGTTTTTCGTTTTCTATCATTTTCAATGTTATTTGCAAAAATCCATTATTGCTTTCATTATGCAATACGTCCAAGGTAAAACAAGGAAAAATTTTAACACATGAGTTTGCTACGGCTAATTGTTCTTCTTTACTTGGCTTAAAACCGAATGTTTCCTGCACATAAGATGCTATTAACTTTATTACGATTCTTCGTTCTTTTTCTGTCAGAAAGCCCTTATCACTATAAATATTCAAAACGTCAAGACCGAATTTTTTTGATTTTAAATAGGATTTAAGAGAGTCAGATGTTGCTATTAAATTTGGACCGATTTCTGCATTTGAACGTTTCACAGGCACTGCACATTCATTATCACTCACTTTCTACGCCTTTTTTCAAATGAACTTTCAGAATAAAGTCTGGATGGCTATAAAATTGACACAAATACTGCATAAATATGTCCTCTTTTATCTCCACTCCAACTTTATTTCTAAAACACAAAAAATCGCTATGTGGAACATTAGTAGGTACTATCTAAAACCGAAAGAACGAAATCTTTGTAAGATAAGTGAACAACACCATCCGACGTACACTTTTTAAAACGCACAATTTTCCTAATTTCGGGATATTCAACCGTAAGAAACAGTCCTTCGAAAAACATTTCACTTAATACGGACAACTATCATACACAAACTAAGTAATTCGCACCTTCTAAGTACCCTCAAAACTAATTCTCTGCATCGTCAACTATTGCACAATCAATGCTGCAGTTTATGCGTGTTACTTTTTTTACACCAAATTGGTGTAAATTTGATGCTCAATATGTTATAAATATGCGTTTTTCAAACGAAACGAAACGAATTATATGCGTAGAAGCTAATTGATATCAAATCAATAAGCAAAAGATATACATTTTAACAAACGTAATATAAACTTTATAAATATATGGTGTAAAAGTGAAATTGATTTTCAGAGATGCATAAGAAATATATATTTTTCGTATAGAAATGAACTATAAAAGCTAGTTTTATCATAAATATGCGAAATTTGGTATAGATCAATGTTATAAGACCGCATTTATAGAAAAATAATGGATTTTACCCCAAAATTTTCAACCGTGTATATTGCATTCACTAGGCAAAACATTTTTTGAATCAATGTTTTTTATCCAATTGTTACAACTGTTTTTACGCATACAAATTAATCCCCTAATTAAATCAGATTTGTTATCCAATAAAAACTAAAGTTAAATTTGCGGACAGCAATTTTGAAACTTTTTTGGGTACCATAACACACCAGCACGCACGAAAAAGGTAGTTATAGTCAATAAATTTTAGAACATTGGATTTTCGAGCAAGTTGAAGTTTGAGACGAAAAAATATAGTAAACGTGTTTGCACCACTCACTACATCAATGGATAATCAATGCAAATAGTTTTTTAAGCCGTAGCTAAAATACTGATTTGAATGCATTGCTGTTTGGATTTGGTCAGATTTAGATAAGTACCAATGCTTGATGAAAACTTAATTTTTTAACTATCAAAAATAGTAATCTCAGACCTAAAATTCTAGTGCTTAGGAACCGCAAAAAAACACTAATTTTCGAAGAAAAGTAAAGGAATTCTATAGTTTGTAATGCACATTCATGTTGGTCCGTGCTTATTATTACAAGTTACTTGTATTGAAGGACATGCACCATTCTGATCCCTTGAGTGGGGTAAGAATTTTCCAAAATTCTCGCCTGAATTTCAAAATTGGGAAAAGTAAAATACCTGGTGCTAATTTGGATTATAAGATGCTTACCCTTAGGGGACTTTTTTTCGTATAAAAAAAACGAAAATTATTGGTGCTGACAGCTCTTAGCACTCAAAAATCTAAAAGACGTTAGGATTCATTAGGGGGTATTCTGGTCTAGGAATTTGATCAAAACAATTTTTTTTTGCATATTTACAAAGTTTAGATCTTTAAGAATAAGCTTTTCAAAGGTTTTTCAAAAATTTGAATTATTTTTGGAGCTACAGTTATTTTTGTGGCACGCCAACTAAACCAACAAACGCGATCAACGACGAATTAACCGCTCCGAGCTAAAAGCTTCTCACGCTTCTAAAGAAGTTCGAACTGCTCGTATGGCTGAAAAAACTTCAGAAAATTTCGCTTTTGAAGTGAAAGAAGGAACATTGCATGAGGCAAGGATCGTTGATTAAAAAAATGTAAGTTAAACATACCATTAAACGATTCAGACTGCCCGAAACGAGACTGCAAACTTCAAACGCGTTTTTCTCGAAACTATTTTTTTCGATACGGTTGATATGATATCTTTAGTTGTAATGGACCGATTTACGTGAAATTTTGCACAAACTCTCTTAACACCATTAGATTTGGTCTGATTTGGGGATTTTTGAAACTTTTTTTCTACTATTTATAAAAAATTCCCAAAATT
The DNA here is from genome assembly GCA_947369275.1 of Nemotelus nigrinus. Taxonomy (NCBI): domain Eukaryota; kingdom Metazoa; phylum Arthropoda; class Insecta; order Diptera; family Stratiomyidae; genus Nemotelus; species Nemotelus nigrinus. The sequence continues at coordinate 168,206,388 of OX376372.1, forward strand.
GAAAAAATGAGGCAAAAAAACGATTTTTTGTTTTACATGGCCACCATTTTGTGAAATAAAAAAGTTTTTTTCAAATCGCCTACGTCAGACTAATTCTACATTCTTCTTTTTGCGAAATTCACCAAAAGTGTATGTTTCAGCCCACCAGGAAGGTTGGAATTATGTCAACCAGTATCTACATCAACCTGTATCTACATCAATTTTAATTTTTTTTATATTTTGAATACGTTTTTATACTTTTAAAATGCTAATAAAAATTTGATCAGAAAATAAATTCCTAAAATGTTTCTGGTTTTTTTTTATTCCGTTCGTAAAATCACCTCAAAATCGAGCCTCTAGACCAGAATACTGCCTTAACCTTGCGAATCTCGTTTGCATCTTTTCGATGACTCCAAAATGCTGTAGGCTAAGTCAGGTTATGCACCACACCAAGACCTATTTGGTCCATAGTGATAAGTGGACCAAGGCAGTGACACCACAGTCCTGGCTCATGACACTGCCTACAAGTGTCGTTGGCTAGGAGTCCTGTTTTCATGACATGTGTTGATACAAGACAGTGGCCAGTAATGATGCCGACCAGGCGTTGGTAGTCAGTTTGCGTTAATTCGAGGAGATATTTAGTCGCTGCGAGGTTGCATGACTCTCACATGATTTTGGTTATCCTGCAGGTCTGAACTGCACGTCAACTGGACATCGTACCTCATTTTAGACTCGATCGTGTATTTAATCGTTTGGATATGAGTTGGGATGTCTACACATCCTGATAGCGGAAGACTGGCCCCATGGTTAGCTAACGCATCCGCCATCTCACTTCCATCAACGTCCTAGTGACTAAAAATCCAAAAAGTTCCGACTCTTCGGTTGCTGTCTGGTCTATTCAGGGTCTGAATCCAGTTGAGTACACCCTTCGATTTGTATGAGGCATCAGTGCTTTTACTACCGCTTGGCTGTCTGTGAAGATGTTGATTTCCTCACGTGTAGTATCTGTAAAATGCTGTAAACGATTTTAGTTTTGCTTCGACCGCTTTCGTCGGAAGCTGTAGGTGATAAAATATTTTTAGGGTTGCCACCCACGAAAAATTAAAAATTCACAATATTTAAACATCCGTTGCTTACTTCACTTGTGGAAAGTTCTACCAAACTTGACTTTTAATCACAAGCCAAATTAAGTAAAGTAACAAGTTCACGTTAAGTAATAAGTTCATCTACTGCGTCAATTTCTTTGAAATCTCATTATTAAGTCTGAAGATGTACAGCATATAGCATTAATTTTTTGAGCAGTTTTTTAGTCAATAAAGTTCTTTCTGACCTGAACCTGGAATGGACCGAAGTATCGAATTGGGATTCCGATGAGCACTTCGGGTGTTAAAAATATATGTAAATTAGGGAAGGGCTGCGGTTCTTGTGCGATACGGAGTTTCAAATATTTAAATTTCACTCTGCAGAAAAAGCATAACATTTAAGTCTACACCAAAATAATGTTCTGTTTTTCTACTGAAAACACGTTTTGTGTATGCGATATTCTCTGCTTTTAGGAAATAAAACAGTTCGTCTAAACACACTTTGATTCGAACATCAATTGGTACAAATATATGGCTTTATTTCACACTCTGCTAGCTCGCGTAGAGACTTTAATTATCGTTCTAGTAACAATATCACTCACACTATAATTGGTTCGCTTTTAAGTTACTCAGCCAAAAAACACTCAATTTGCTTTGTAATAGATTTGCTTCGTAAGCCTCGCTTTGTAAGACTGACTTAGCTGAGACATCTTGCCTGGAATATTTATAGTGCGCTCAAGGAATTTCCAAAATTTCCGATTGTTAGCTATTGAAAATCTATTTGTGTCTTGGCTTCTAGAAGATTCTCATCAGGGTTTGCCTGGGATCTATTGAATTTTTCCATTCTGCCAGACACATGTATGCAAACAGCTCGAGAAAATATTTTCTAGCACTAATAGGGTGGCAAATGATTTATGTGCATGTAACACTACTCCCTCCTTAGACCTGTTCGTCCCGAGCAGATTCGTCGTCAATAATAGTGTTGTTTCCATGGTGCTGGCCAAGCCGGTCTAGGTGCGCAATCTTACGGCAGATAACATAACCGAGCCATTTGATTACTGGACATGGCTCTTCCCGTTTTAGTTGCAGCTTTGGACGTATACTTTTCCACTAACGGGGTTTGTAGATCCACAAAATATCGTTTTTCGGAATTCCAGTTGATTCTGTTCTCAAATCATGTTGTTTTTTTCTGCGCATTCCTCGCGACTTGTGGTTTGAGATCAGAACGTTTTCGTTATCGCAGCTCCAAAATGTACTCCATTGTAGTTTGGAGTTTTTTGGCGATATCCTAGATTTGGACCTAATATGCTTGCTTCGAGGGATTGTACTCAATATGTCACTGCGTTCATCCTCCTTGTAGCAGTCACGAATCAGATATCCTTTCGTTCTGCAGTTCCAGCAATGGGAAACTTCGTTTCCACTGGTGAGATTCCAGTGGTGATTGTTCTTTGATGCACGCATTTCTGACAATGCGTCAACTTCCATTTCCTGCCACAATCACGCCTCAAGTGATGTGATGTTAAAGAACACAAATGGATATGTTTTCTGGGCCAGAAAATTTGTTGTTGTTGCTTGATTTGATTATTGTGGCTAGACGTATAGGATTGAAAAAAGTTGCCCATAAAAGTAGAACAATGTTCTGAATGGAATATATAATTTAGAATTCAAAGAGAGCAGTGAAGTCAATTGTAAAAAAAGTTAGGTATCGGAAAGAACGTAAAATGAGAAATTGAAAAATTTCGAATTGAGGGTTCAATTAAGGTGGCTTTAGATATGCGGTGTTTGTCAAATACCGAGCACCTAGTTTGGCAAACTTCGCATGTGTGGTTGGGTTGCTCGCCTAGTGCTTGCCCTAGGCCAAGCACAAACATTCGGGTGCTCACTATTCCCTTAGTTTGTCGAACTTTCAACTCAAATCAAAGTAGACGAGCACTGTGTCGGATCCCCGCAGCTCGTTCATCTTCCAGTTTTGGCGAACATTCGGCAATACCCGAATGTCTAATTCACTGTGCTTGTCATTCCGCAAGCACCAAGCCAAATTGCTTGACTAGGTGTTCGGTATTTGGCGAATAGGAGGTGTTTGACAAACACCGCATATCTTAAGCCGCCTTTATATACAAGCAGAGAAGTGGACGTCCTATTAGGTCTGGTGGCAAATAAGCAGAGTAGAGTGTGTTGCAGGCAATTCACGCGAGTCGGTCGGTATCAGCTCGTGACATCGTGAAACAGTGTATAACATCGCAGCCGACAGCGCAAAAATAAAAAAAAAACGAAAAGAGTAAGACATACTAGAAACAAAATTTGACAAAGATAATGCAAACCAATTGAAGAAATCCACCGGGAGGGCAAAAATTGTTCAAAGAAAAAATGAAGAACAATTTTTGCCTTGTTTTGGACGATGAAACATACCTCAAATTCGACTTCATTGCGCTTCCTGCCCTCAATTTTACAATTTGCTGCCGGGAAAGACCTTCCACAAGAACAAAGATAAATTCAATTGGAAAAGTTTGGCGCGAAAGAATTTGTTTCGCAAGCGATTTGTAAATGCGGTAAAAAGAGCAACCCATTTTTCAATTCGTGCTGCTTCATTGGCTGCCAACCAAACTACTTATCTTACAGCAAGCCAATATTGCTGCTGTGAGCCTTAATTGCATCTTGACATAGAATAGAGCAGAAGTCGGCCATGCGAGAATTTTGGCCGAGGGAGCTCCCGCTCCAGCGGGTGTTGACTACATCGCACCACAATGCCTACTAGATCTGGAGCTCACAACTCGCATTCCTGGTAGGGATGAATGGCGTGATGGTGTCACCCTCGAAAGTGGACTTGTCCATGTGTACACCGACGGCTCTAAGCTTAACAACAGAGTCGGGTGTGGTGTATACTCAGATGAACTGAATCTTAAGCTGTCCCTCCGTCTGCCAGACCACTGTAGTGTCTTTCAGGCAGAGGTTGCGGCTATTTTTCAGGCTATTGACTGGCTTCTGTGTAATCGAATATTCGGGGTCAATATTGGTATTTTCACAGATAGCCAAGCGGCTATTAGGTCCCTTGCTGGTCTTTGTACAGTGTCCATCATTGTTGCTGAATGCCATGCGTCTCTTAGGGAGATATCGAGACATTCGGTTGTTCAATTGATTTGGGTACCTGGACATAGGGGTTTTCAGGGCAACTGTGAGGCCGATGAGCTAGCAAGGCTTGGAACCTTGTTACCGGAGGTCTCTTGCTCCACAATAGGAATACCGGTGGCATCGGTGAAATTGGCCATCAGGCAAAAATATCTTGAGGACGCTAGGAAGTCCTGGGCAGAGGAATCATCCTGTGCGATAGCAAGGCAGTCCTGGTTATCCATGGATGCGCATCGCACCAGGCAGCTTTTAGGCTTAACTCTGGGTTGCACTGTCGGTGTGCTAACCGGCCACTGCCTCATACGGTGGCACGCGCAACGACTGGGCGTAGAATTTAACGATTTTTGTCGGAGTTGTGGCTCTGAGGATGAGGAGGAATCCGTGTTCCATCTCATGTGCCAGTGCCCGGCTTCGGCAAGGAGAAGGTTGACGGCACTTGGTGCACCCTTTCTCTCAAACCTGGCGGAACTGTCCCCGGTCAATTAAAAGGCGATAGTCCGTTTTATCAAAGGAAGCAGATGGTTTCCTGATTTTAGTGAGTAGGAGAGGGTCACTAATTTAGTATGGTATCACAACGGGCCTCTCTTGTGCCTGTGTGCCGGTCGTCAGGTCTCTGGGAATTGGCAGCTATTTCAACCTAACCTAACCTATCTTATGCCTATTATATGAAAAATCCGATACAATAGTTTCAAAAACATCGTGTGAGTTTTGTTGAAAAATACTTAGATCCACCAAATTCCCCAAAGCCTCGACCGATCGAACAATATTGCGCAATCGTTAAAAGCAACTTAAAGAATACCAAAAAAGCTGTTAGTAACGTGGAGAAGCTTCGTTAAGAATGGAATCTAACAAGATGGGTAGCCTCACTTTTACAATGTGGAGATTTTTCTTGAAAAGAACTACTGTTCCTGATTCGTGATCGAACCCAAAAAAAGGTGTGACCAGGGAAAGACGGTTCATAATGAAGAATAAGGTTAGTTTCAAGGACGCGCATTATGTCAGGCTTATGTTTTTATAAGGCTTTTGGCATGCAAAACAAGGGACCCAGTATTCAGACATCTGATCCGCACTTTAATGAAAATTATACCGGCTTTAAAAATGCCAATGTTTGCTGTAAATTTCGTTAGTATCGGATAGCTCTGTTTAGCTATCACAGCTCCAAATGTTTGCCTATGTTTAGGAAGTCAGCACCCGTATTAGGCCAAAAATGTACAAAATGTTATCATGAGCAAAAAGCATTTTTAACTCTACTTTCGGGTACATTTTGTTTATGACACTTGTACGCCTAAAAATATTGGAAGCATTGGAAGTGTCGCTTTAGGGATGACTTATCTGCATACATAGGCGGGCCGTGGGCGAAAATCTGGCAGGGGCCAGGGACTGAAAGGTTCAAGACATGCGATGATTTTGTTTTTGATTGTACACGTACTGTTCATACAATTTATATAATTTACTAATACATTATATATTTATTTGTTGATTTATTCTTTGTTAATTGCTAATGCATTATCAAATAAACTTTTTGTCTGTGAATACGTATGAGCTACTAACACATGCATTTAATGTAAATGGTAGGTATGAACAGCACATGAATTATCAATGAGTGCTAAGAAAGAAAGCTTGTATGAATTATACGGGAATAGAATGGCAATAATAAACAATTTCAGAATATTTTTTCGTTTAGAAGCTAAATATATTTCAACTTATACTTGAAGAAAAGGATAGCTAAGTTTCAAAATATCTTTGAAGAAATTGGAATAAATTAAGCATAGAAGGAAGAAATTGATCTCTTGCTTTAAACATTTGTTACCTAGAAAACCAAGAAAAAGCGAAAATAATTTGGCAAGATGAAAAGTGCTGTAACTTACTCTTTTCGAGCCATTTGGTTTGCAGGAATATCTTTGTAGCCCTAACTGCGTGTCCGAGGCTGGATGAAACATCAAAACTTTTGAAACTAGTGCTTTTTGCTGTTTTCCGTTTTCGCGATAATCTGGTAAATGTGAGATCCAGACAGTTCTTTTCTGCGAATGATTTATTTTTTCCCCAAACTACATACAAATCTTCTCGCTCACTTAGTAGTGTTTTAACTGTTCCATTCATAAGATTTATCCCATCCCCAAGAGTTGCATTTTTAGTTTGGAAATATGTGCTTAGCATGTTCGTTATAAAAAGAGCATAGTGAAAGATGAAAAGATTTACTACAAATTTAAGATTACTGATTGAATGAAAGATCCCCAATGAATAAACTGAGTCGTTGTATTTTCCCTCATTCATTTCTTTTTCTAAAACCTCTTTCTTAGTCCCATAGCTATCAATCACATATTTGCAATTGTGAAATCTCATTGACTAACGAGTCGAGCTTAAACTTCTCACTCCACGCCTTGAATTTAGACCAACTGCCTCTTCAAGCTGCTTCAACAATTTGTGTTGTGATGGCTTCGAAAAGTGTAGGTAAAGGGATTCGATGGCATTGAAGAAGGATACACACGTTTCGATTGTGAAAAATGTGTCCATCACAACAAGGATAATTTTATGAGCTTGACAGTGTACAAATGTGGCTGCAGGGTGTTTTATCTTAATTTAGGTTTGTAAACCACCTTTTTGTCCTAACATGACACTAGCACCATCAACAGGCAATTAGCTAAGTCCGTAGCAGTCTAACAGGCTCAAAATTATATCGGCTAAATACGAGGCATTTGTAGCTCCTGAAATGTCTAGCAAATCTGACAACCACGGAGAGTTGTTCCTTTTTGTGGACCCTTGCTTCGTCTGCCATAATGTCATGTCCTCTCGAACGATTTCAGCAATTGTTTTTATTAATTCATTTCGTGTTTTGCCAATACAGTAGTTCGCAACCTCGCTTTTAAAATGTTTTTCAAAAGTTAAATAATTCTTCGCGAATAATTCACAAAATTCAAAAAAAAAAATCCACAGTTATCACTGGGACCACTTTCATCATGTCCTCTGAAAGCAAATCCTTGGCGACTGAGGCACGTGGTAGGGTCGATAACCTTTTCCAAAAACTTTCGGTTCATCTTGACAATATTCCAAGACTGTTCAAGCACCATATCCCTTACTGTCTTCCAAGCACTTTTAGAGTTTTATTATTGTAGAGTTTTTATTATTGTATGCAATATGTGTATGCAATTCTATGGAAAATTTCGCATTGTGATAACTTCACACCGAGTCATCAGATCATCACGAAATTTACAAGACGCATCAAGGAGTATAATAAATAAGTTTCTGTCGTTTTGAAATGTCTGAGCAACCTTGGAGCTACCATAAGTACGTAAACTGAAATCTTGCAAACCATTGACTCTCTGGTATTTTTATCGGTATTTAGAATAAAATGCAAATGATTGATGTATTTGATACTATATTTATACAGTCAAATCTAAACTTCTAAAATTCCCAAAAGCAAAAAATCGTAGCCCTTCACCAAATTATTTATATTTTTATCTCGCGATCGGATAAAATATCACTGGATATATATCTTGAGTAAATAAAGGTCTAACAAAAGTTTAATGAAAATGAGAGGAACCATGTGGCGGTCGTGTCACCATGAAAAAACGCTCGATGAAATTGAAGTGCTATGCCTTTTACCTTCCAATGCAGTTATCAAATTATAATCAAATTCACACACATTTAACGTGAGTGTAAACCAAGTAAGTCAGAGTTTTGGTTATAATGTTGGATCCGCGATGCCAGCATCAACATTTCTGTCCTGGAAATCGGTACTATTAAATGGTCAAATAATATTGATTTTGTAGTGAAAATAAGCCGAAAATATTTCAATTTCAAAAAATTTAACATACTCGCGGAGAGTAACTCTAAACACCCTTTTTTCGTATAACTTCCAATGCTTTCAATGAATCAAAAGTTATATTGTAAGTTATTTTAACGGGATGCAAAATCGGTATAGTCTTTGTTGTGGTGATGTCAAAAGGTTGGTGGTGTTGTCAGCAGCAATATTGAACTTTCCCTGCTATTCAGTATGGACTTTTTTAATCAAGCCACTTTATCATACGCAAAAGTCAAAGAAAAATGCTCTCAAATATGGAATGAGACTGTGTTTGTTTTGCTTAATGTTAGGTATGAATGTGCTTATTGTATATGATTCCATCAAGAAAGAGTAATCGCAGCGAAAATTGCTCGTAATAAACAACATTGTTTTGAAAAGATAGCATAAAAGTGGCAGAGATGCCATTTTTATTCTCAAAAGACTTCAAAAATTGTATTCTACGATAATTAATCTTAATGCCTACCATTTTAAACTCAGATTATGTTTAATGAAAAAACATAATTGCATAAAACGCCAGTTTACAAAAGTGTTCTTATCTAAATACCTGTATATTGCCTAGTAGGAATGAATAGATAATTTTAATAAAAAAAGGATAATTGGCGAGGCGCTTTTCGTCTTTTTCTTGACGTATAACTTGTCGTCCATTTCTTGAGATAAGTCCCATAGCATCGTAATTACTATTAATTAATTAGTCTCTATGTTATAAGTAGTGTGCTTGCTTTGGTATAGGCTTACACTACTGCACTATACAGCTCTTGCAGTAACAACAAAAACCAAAGAGGCGAAAACTTAAGTATTTATTGTTAGAAATATGTATTTTCCTGGGAGGGGCCAACCTAGGGTCTGGGGGGGTCCCGGCCCCCCCTGGCCCCCCCTACGGCGCGCCTATGTCAGCATACCCTTTTATTCTAGACCCAGGGTAATTTTTCAGGAATCCGTGGATCTTTCCGATGGAAAATGTCTGAAATCGTTAAAATCTTTGGTACAGGCTGGTGCCCGGCACTTTACTATTTGGTAATGATAAAAAAAATTAATAAACAATGCAAAAATTTCTAATTTAAAAAGTGAAAAAATAAAAACATTTAAAAAGTGTGTCGAACAAATACTTTTTTAACCGGCTACACACAGGTGAAGCCGTTTTTTTAAGTTTCTGTGAACTTTTTGGAGCATTTTGACGGATGCAACGGTTCTTTAAGCCTGATTTTTGTCCTGTAGTACTTCCAGATTGCTTTAAGGGGTTAGTCCACTGTTAAACTGCTCCAAAGAAACTTTTTTTAAACAGCTACCAAAAAAAACTATTCAAGATATCGATTTGAAATTTTATGTACATTTTTATTGAGGTTAAAAGATAACATTTTCATTGGAAATAATTATTAGAAAACAAAATGGCGACCGCCCCAATAGATCGCCGCAGCACCGCCGAAAAAAAAACAAAATTACACCTCGTAAATTCCTGGACAAAATAAGCATCTGTGAACAAACTACCAAAAATATTTCATTAGTTTTGAGTATAAAGGACTGCACGGGCCCATAGGCGGGCCGTGGCCTAAAATCTGGCAGGGGCCAGGGACTGAAAGGTTCAAGATATGCGATGATTTTGTTTTTGTTTGTATACGTACTGTTCATACAACTTATATAATTTACTAATACATTATATATTTGTTGATTTATTCTTTGTTATTTGCTAATGCATAATGCATTATCAAATAAACTTATTGTCTGTGAGTACGTATGAGCTACTACCACATGCATATAATGTGAATGGTAGGTATGAACTACATACACATGAATTATCAATGATCGCTAAGAAAGAAAGCTTGTATGAATTATACGGGAATAGAATGGAAATAATTAGAAATGTAAGAATATTTTTTGGTTTAGAAGCTAAATATATTTCAACTTATACTTGAAGAAGAGGATAGCTAAGTTTCAAAATATCTTTGAAAAAATTAGAATATATTAAGCTAAGAAGGAACAAATTGATCTCTTGCTTCAAACATTTGCTACCTAGAAAACCTAAAAAATCCGAAAATAATTTGGCAAGATGAAAAGTGCTGTAACTTACTTTTTTCGAGCCATTTGGTTTGCAGGAATATCTTTGTAGCCCTACCTGCGTGTCCGAGGCTAGATGAAACAGCAAAACCTTTGAAACTAGTGCTTTTTACTGTTTTCCGTTTTCGCGATCCTCTGGTATATGTGAGATTCAGACAGTTTTTTTTCTGCCAATGATTTAATTTTTTCCCAAACTACATACAAGTCTTCTCGCTCACTTAGTAGTGTTTTGACTGTTCCATTTACAAGATCTATCCCATCCCTTAGAGTTGCATTTTTAGTTTGGAAATATGTTCTTAACATGTTCGTTATAAAGATCAAAAGATTTACTACAAATTTAGGATTACTGATTGAATGAAAGATCCCCAATGAATAAACTGGGTCGTTGTATTTTCCCTCATTCAATTCTTTCTCTGAAGCCTCTTTCATAGTCCCATAGCTATCGATCACATATTTGCAATTGTGAAATCTCATTGACTAACGAGTCGAGCTTAAACTTCTCATTCCACGCCTTGTGTTTAGACCAACTACCTCTTCAAGCTTCTTCAACAATTCGTGTTGTGATGGCTTTCAAAAGTGTAGGTAAAGGCATTCGATGGCATTGAAAAAGGATGTACACGTTTCGATTGTGAAAAGTGTGTCCATCACAACAAGGGCAATTTTATGAGCTAGACAGTGTACAAATGTAGCTGCAGGGTGTTTCATCTTAATTAAGATTTGTACACCACTTTTTTGGCTTGACATGACACTAGCACCATCATAAGACTGTACAACAACAGGCAATTCGCTAAGTCCGTAGCTGTCTAACAGGCTCAAAATAGTATCTGCTCAATACGAGGCATTTCTAGCTCCTGAACAGTCTACAAAGCTTGAGAACCTTTCTTCGACTGCTAGCTCTTTAGCAAATCTGACAACCACGGAGAGTTGGTCCTTCTGTGGACCCTTGCTGCGTCTGCCATAATGGATATCAATCCACAATCTTTTATTTCAGCTGTATTGTCCTCGCGAACGATTTCAGCAATTATTTTCATCAATTCATTTTGTGTTTTGTCACTACAGTAGTTCGCAACCTTGTTTTTAAGAAAAAATCACAGTTATCACTGGCACTACTTTCATCACGTCTTCTGAAAGCACGTCTTTGGCGACTGAGACACGTCGTAAGGTCGATAACCTTTTCCAAATAATTCCGGTTCATCTTGACAATATTACAAGACTGTTCAAGCACCATAACACTTACTGTCTTCCAAGTACTATTAGAGTTTTCACATTGCGCATGAATTTTACTATCCGGATAATTTATCCGGATCCGCGAAGTTTGGTCGAGCTGAAATTTTGGTGTATTTTTGGCGACAATGGAAATTCTATTAATTTCTAAAATTCTAAATTTCGCATTGTGATAACTTCACACCGAGTCATCAGATCATCACAAAATTTACAAGACTCATCAATGGGCATAAATGTCTGGGCAACCTTGTAGCTACCATAAGTACGTAAACACAAATCTTTCTCACAGCTGTTGGAATAAAATGCAAATTATTGATGAATTTGATACTATATTTATACAGTCAAATCTAAACTTTTAAAACTCCCAATCGCACAAAAATTGCACCGAATTATTTATATTTTTAGCACCTGGAACTTGCGTTTACGGTATCTTGCGACCGGATAAAATTCAAAGGATATACTGGTCTTCAGTAGATATAGGTCTGACAAAAGTTTGATGAATATGATAAGAACCATGTGGCGGCTGTGTCACTATGAAAAAACGATCGGTGAAATTGAAGTGCTATGCCCTTTAACTTCCGATGTAGTTATCAAATTATAATAAAATTCACACACATTTAACCTGAGTGTAAGCCAAGTAAGTCATAGATAGCATAAAAGTGGCAGGATGCCATTTTATTCTCCAAATGACTTCGAAAAAAGTGTTCTTATCTAATTACCTGTATATTTTCTAGTAGGAATGAGCAGATAATCTTAATAAAAAAGGATGATTGGCGAGGTGCTTTTCGTCTTTTTCTTAACGCTTAACTTGTCGAAATTAAATATTGCCGTCCATTTCTCGAAATAAGTCCCATAACATCGTAATTGATACCGCAAATAACACAATCTCTATGTTATAAGTAGTGTGTATACTTTGGTATAGGCTAACACTACTGCACTACTCAACTCTAAAAGTTAGCACTACTCACCTCTTGCTGTAACCACAAAAACCTAAGAGGCGAAAACTTAAGTGTCTGCTGTTGGAAATATTTATTTTTCTGGGAGGGGCCAAACTAGGGTCTGGGGGGGTCCTTGCCCCCCTCCCCTACGGCGCGCCTATTAGGTAAGGTTAGGTTAACGTGGCTGCCGATCTTCAGAGGCCTGACGACCAGCACACATAGGCACAGAAGAGGCCCGTTGTGATACCACAATAATTTTAGTGACTCTCTTCTACTCACTAAAGTCAGGAAACCATTTGCTTCCTTTGAGAAACCGGACTATCCCCTTTAGCTCTACCAGGGACAGTTCCGTCAGGTTTGAGAGAAAGGGTGCACCAAGTGCCGCCAGTCTTTTCCTTGCCAAAGCCGGACACTGACACATGAGGTGAAGGACGGTTTCCTCCTCATCCTCAGAGCCACAGCTCCGACAGAAGTCATTAAACTCTACGCCCAAACGTTGTGCATGCCGTCCTATGAGGCAGTGGCCCGTTAGAACGCCCACAGTGCAACGAAGGGCGCTTCGAGTTAAGCCTAAAAGCTGCCTGGTGCGATGCGCATCCATGGATACCCAGGACTGCCTTGTTATCACACAGGAAGATTCATCTGCCCAGGACTTCTTAGCGTCCTCAAGATATTTTTGCCTTATGGCCAGTTTGACCGATGTCATCGGTATACCTATTGAAAAGGAGCAAGAGACCTCAGGTAGCAAAGTTCCAAGCCTTGCTAGCTCATCGGCCTCACAGTTGCCCTGAAAACCCCTATGTCCAGGTACCCAAATCAATTGAACAACCGAATGTCTCGACATCTCCCTAAGAGATGCACGGCATTCAGCAACAATCTTGGACATTGTACAAGGACCAGCAAGGGACTTAATAGCCGCTTGGCTATCTGTGAAAATACCAATATTGACCCCGAATATTCGATTACACAGAAGCCAGTCGACTGCCTGATAAATAGCCACCACCTCCGCCTGAAAGACACTACAGTGGTCTGGTAGACGGAGGGACAGCTTGAGATTCAGCTCATCTGAGTATACTCCCAACTCTATTGTTTAGCTTTGAGCCGTCAGTGTACACATGGATAAGCCCATTATCAAGGGTGATACCATCACACCATTCCTCCCTGCATGGAATGCGAGTTGTAAACTCCAAATCCAGTATGCATTGAGGGGCGTTGTAGTCAACAACCGCTGGTGCGGGTACTCCCTCGACCAAGATCCTCGCATGACCGAACTCTGTCCTATTCCATGCTGAGATACAGTTTAGTCTCACAGCAGCAAGATTAGCTTGCTGTGAGATCAGTAGGTTGGTTGGAAGCCAATGTAGCAGCACAAACAGTGCCTTAGTAGGAGTGGAGCGGAGCGCTCCAGTTACCTGTAGTGCAGCCATTCTTCGCACTTTTTCAAGCTGCCCTTTGCAGGTAGCCTTAAGAGCAGCCTACCACCAGAACGCCACCCCAAACAACAGAATTGGTTCCACCACAGCAGTGTAAAGCCAAGCAACAGTACGAGGCTGCAATCCCCAACTCGCCCCTATGGCCCTTTTGCAACAGTAAAGTGCGTTGAAAGCCTTCCGAGCTCTTTCTGCCACATTGTACGTCCATAGTAACTTCGAGTCAAGGATCAGCCCTAAGTATTTGACCTTCTGGCTCAAGTTAATGGAGACCCCATTCAATTTGGGTAACTCAAAATCAGGAACTTTGTACCTCCTTGTAAACAGCACTAGCTCCGTTTTATTAGGATTCACATTCAAGCCGCACTCACGACTCCAACGCGAAATTATGTCAAGAGAGTGATTTAACCTCTCCGATAGCGTAGATAAATACTTTCCCGACACTGAAACAGCTATGTCGTCTGCGTAAGCAATCACTTTGCAGCCGGCGCGGTCCAGCTTCCTTAGAAGAGTATTCACCGTGATGTTCCACAGCAGGGGAGAGAGAACTCCACCCTGAGGTGTGCCCGTGCTGACTCCTCGTCTTACGCTGGCATTACCCAGCGTAGAGATTACAACTCTACTTTTGAGAAGCTGCACAATAAAAGCAACCAACCGTTCATCCACATGCAGCACCGAAAGAGCCTCAACAATTGCGTTAGAATTAACGTTGTTGAAGGCCCCCTCGATGTCCAGGAAGACAGCAAGCGTGTATTCCTTTAGAGCAAGATATTTCTCTACTTGCTCAATAAGGACGTGAAGAGCGGTCTCAACAGACTTACCTTTGGTATAAGCATGCTGCGACTGCGAGATCAGCATAGGATCGATTGATCTTTTAATATGGTAATCAATTATCCTTTCCAAAATCTTTAGCAGGACGGAGTTAAGACTTATTGGACGATAGTCCTTCGGCTTAACATGCGTAACTTTTCCTGCTTTAGGAATAAACACCACTCTGGATTCCCGCCAGCTGGTGGGAACATACGAGAAGCGTAGACAAGCGTTATAAATCTCCCTGAGCCAAGGTAGCGATACTTCCATGGACTGCTGAATGTCAGCCGCAAGGACGCCATCACGGCCCGGGGACTTAAACGGTTCAAATGAGTTAATGGCCCACCTCAGTTGAGAATTTGATATTCTGAACGGCGGGATTGAACTGTAATTTTGCTCCGTCTGACACGCCACTTCTAGAGGGCAATGATTGCCCGGAAAGTGTGCGTCTATCAGTACTTTGAGAGTATCTGCGCTCGAACTAGTCCAAATGCCCTCAGGATTCATGATGCACCCCATAGCTTTTGGTGTCGCGCTTAAGACCTTACGAAGGCGATTTGCCTCGCTGAGACTCTCCACGTTACCACAGAAAGATCTCCATGAGGACCTCTTTGCCTTACGTACGGCATACTTTAAAGCCTTAAGCTTCGTTTTATACATCGACCAGTCATTATATCTTTTTGAGCAATTGAACTCCCTCCTACATTCTCTTCGCAAGGTACTGATCTCCTTATTCCACCAGAGGGGCTTGGGATTTCCCCTGCCCGTGGGTGGCTTACAAGCTTCCCTAGACGCGAAGTTGAGAGAACTAGTAAGGGTGTCAACTGCCTTATCCAGTTCATGATAGCAGTCAATGCTCTTAGGAACAATTTCCAGTGAGGATCGAATTAGAGAATTAAAAAGCTTCCAGTCCGTCCTCTTTCTGTTAATAAAGGCTACCTGCTCGGCAGAGCTGCGGCCAGCCACGTTGTACGATATGTACCTGTGATCAGAGTAAGAACACTCTTGTAGAACCCTCCAGTCACGGAGAAGTTGCGAGTGCCGCCCACTAATCAAGGTAACGTCAAGCACCTCCCTTCGGTTTGAGGTAAGGAAGGTCGGTTCGCTGCCAGTGTTGGCGATGAAGAGGTCGTGGGCAAGGATGAAATCAAGAAGTTCCTCGCCGCGACCATTTGTATTGGAGCTACCCCATACTTCGTTATGAGCGTTAGCGTCAGCTCCCAGTATCAGCGGCACACTTGTTTTCCTGGCTTCAGCCACGATCCCCCTGACAATGTCGCAGAGAGGGCTAGTGCCATGATCATGTGCCATATAGCAAGAAGCAAACCAGCATGGTCTTTGGTCGCACTCCACTGCAACAGCCATGTTATCCTTGTCACAGAAGTGATGTAATACAAGGACATTTATGGTTTTCCTGACAAGAATACAGGCACGTGGCTTACAAGAGCCGTCAGGTGTTATCAGTCTGTATTCATTGGTGCGTAACCCGCAAACCCGGTTGTTAACAACCCATGGTTCTTGGATGAGAATTAGCTCCTCCTCTGTCCTAGACAGGCGGAGTAGCAGGGCAGCTGATGCTGCTATGGAATGGTGAAGATTCACTTGGAGTACCTTCACCATTTATGAGCTAGTTAATTAGGGTTAGATCAAGGTCCTCCCCCTCGGACATAGAAGCCGTCCCAGCCTCTTGCTCTGCGCCCAGAGTCATGAGGTCCAGGCAGCCACCCAAATCGGAGGCAGTTCCGACACTACGGCGCGCCTATGCACAGGCCTAAATTTAGAGCCCCAAAGCGATTAAAAAAAATTAGGTATACTGTTGAACATTGGTTATCCAGTTTTTTGCGTTTTTTCATTCAAAAAATGTTTCCCAAATCGTCAAAAAATTGTTTTTGTTCTAAATTTGGGCCCGTGCAGTTTTTTATACTCAAAACTAATGAAATAATTTTGGTAATTTGTTCACAGACGCTTATTTTGTCTAGGAATTTACCAGGCACAATTTGCTTTTTTTTCGGCGGTGCTGCGGCGATTCATTGGGGCGGTCGCCATTTGGCTTTCTAATAATTTTTTCCAATAAAAACGTTTATTTTAAACTTTGATAAAGATGTATGTAAAATTTCAAATCGATATCTTGAATAATTTTTTTTGGTAGCTGTTTAAAAAAAAGTTCATTTAGAGCAGTTTAACAGTGGACTAACCCCTTAAACCTTTACTTATAGCCCCAGAGAGAAAAATTGCAAGCCAGTTGTGATTCCCACTCCAGGGAAGGTTTGTCTCAGAAACTCTGTGAAAACTCTCCATGTCTTATTGAAACTTGAAACATGTCGAAACTACTTATCGTCTAATTAGATAGTCGCAAGAGCGAGCTCAAATAACTCCTGGAGCTTTCTGAATTCACAGTTTCGGGACGACCGTTGTGTTGAAAAAAAGTAAAGGCCGATTACGCCTGCTATGGATACGGCACATCAAACTATGACCCAATCCGAGTGCACGGGTTTCTCGTGAAGATTCATAGGATTCTTATCGCTCCAGTACCGCATATTCTGCATGTTAACGCTCTCACTAATATGGAAATGAGCTTCATCTGAAAAGAACACAGTTTCGTCAAGGGCTGTGAAGACAGGTATGTTTTCACAAGATCTTCGATAATCCTCTGCTGAAATTATTTGGACCGCCACCATTTTATTAGGAAGCAAACAAGCATCACTAGGCTTAATTCAATTAAATGCCAAGAGCAACTGCTTGTTTTCAAGTAGTGTCTGGAAAAGTCCTGTACTGCTGCTGGAATATGCTCTACGCGGTGTTGTGATGGTTCTTTGCGTCTCCTATGCTTATCAATTCGACATTTCCTGTTGTCCTGAAAGCCTTCACCCACAACAAAATTGAACTTCGCGGAAGAACACGATCGCGGGAGGGACTGAAAACCAAAAATGGAAAGCGCGGTGCACCGCAATGATGGAGTGAGTGTTTGGAAAGTAAATCTCAACACAAAAGGGGTTGTTTCACTGCTCACTGCATTATTGAAACTGAATCGGGCGGCGGCAATGCAAATCTCCCATTCATCCCTTTGAATAATCCTACTCGCACTCCCTCCCACCAAATGGATATTGCAGCCATTCCAAATACGACAAGTGCCGCGCAACACCATTTAATATTTAAATGTATTCAGCCATGTGTGAAATAATTGAAGATGGCCAGTGAAACTAAAATGTACTCTGGGAACGATAGCCTTAAAATGAAGACTACTATAGAGCGGTGTGTCGGATAAATGACACGAATCTTCTTGCTCACAGGCGAGATAATCTCCGTCAAACGTTGCACGAATTAAACGTGAAACTCTAAGTTAACAAAAGCACCATTAGCTCCCATCTTCGGCTAATCGAAAACTAGAATGGGCCATTCAGACATGCGTCCATGCGTCCAAGCGTCCAAGCGATCTAGCGTGTTTTGCGTACACGAGTCAATTTGATTTTGTTTATATAGGCGGGTCTAAAGCGAAGGAGGTGGAGTATGCTGATTAATGTACAATAGAGTTTCAAATGATTTATTTCGCTCAGTAGCATTTGTGGATGATTCGTTGATGATCATTTTAATATATGTTTTGTGGATGATTATTTTATTATATGATGATGTGGATAATATTTTTTTTGCATCCTAACGTGCATGACTATTACGAAAAAATTTGAATGCATACGAATAGCTAGACACAAACAATTTTATATGAAGGTATATATAGTCATATGGATAAATATATCCAATTGTCTGCTACCAATTTATTTTTACGGAGAAAAAAATGGGGAAAAATTGAGGAATGAGAATTAGTAATGTTTTCAAATTGATCACAACGATGATTTTGAAATTTTTAGGCGTTTGTGGGCCCTGGCTGTTTGAAAATGATTTTATTTTAAAATTTTTATTTATAATAACTTGTTATGTAAAGGTGATATCATGAGGAAATACACACGCGGCGTAATGTTTAGTGCAAATATATTGGATATTATATTAGGGCTGCCTGGTATGGTTTTTTTTTCTAATTATTTTAAGAGCGCATGAAACCATACAATTCGCAAATGATGGTGTCCATACAGTGAAAGTAAACAAGCAATATTTAAATTATGATAAATTTTTAATTGTTTCCGCGTGGCAAATCTAAAAATTTTTGCATTCTGCTAACTTGGAAGTAAGTCAGTAGATCTAAAATGAATTTGTATGATACGTTGATTTTTACGAAACAATTGTGATGTTTTTCAAACAGTTGGGATGCTTTTCTTCCATTGGTGGTAAACTGTTGCCGACAACCAAAATGACCAGTGTTTCTGTACTTAAACATACTGCCGCTAATTTTTGTAATGATAAACATGCAATAGTTGAAATAAGCTTAAACTAATGCTGAATTTCGAAGAAAATTAGTATTATAACTGTTTCAATTGTTACAACTGTTTCAAAAAAAGCTGCCATACCAATAAGCCCTAATAGAATATCCAATATATTAGCAGTAAGCATGATGGCTCGCGAAAATTTCATAATGATATCATCATTTGACAAGTTAACATAAACCGAAACCATCATTTTCAAGTTGTCAGTGCCTCCGAACGGCTGAACATTTTTAAAATATCGTCGTCACCAAGCTTAAAACCATTATAATACTGATTTATCATATTCGTTATTTTTACAATTTCTTTTTCCATATAAATAAGTCTGTGCCTCAAAACTATATATATATATATATATATATATATATATATATATATATATATATATATATATATATATATATATATATATATATATCTATATATATATACATATATATATATATATATATATATATATATATATATATATATATATATATATATATATATATATATATATATACATACATATATATATATATATATATATATATATATATATATATATATATATATATATATATATATATATATATATATATATATATATATATATATATATATATATATATATATATATATATATATATATATATATATCATTTTAATTATATTCGTATATATTCAAATAGTATGAAAATAAAAAAAACATCGTTGCAAGCGTGCAATATCCATCCTCTTATCAATCCATCCATCCACTGATTATCTCGAATTGACAAAGAGCGAAAGTAAAACAATTAAGTCAATGGTATATCAATCACCGTATCCGACTACTTTCGCCTTAGCCCCGCCTTCAAAAAACCGGATTTGAGTTGACTTGACTCGTGTAATTTAAAAACCCTTGGACGCTTGGACGCATGGACGCATGGACGCATGTCTGAATGGCGCTGAAAAGATAGCGTGTAGGGATCAAAGAGTGGGATGCGTTTTTGAATCGCGTGGCTTTGGGACAAAATGATTAAATAGTAATTGACGCACATGTAAGTGGTTACCGCCAGACAATCCTTACGGAACTACCCCGAAATTAGGAACTATGACGTATGCATGCAGAGCTAGAGCACAGGAAAAAAGTTCCATTCCTTCAGAACAACGCATATACAGTGAAAACACCCTAAATTAAATTGGCTGGACAACTTTTACTCACCTACAATATTTTCGCAACATTTCGCCATCAGATTTTCATCTTTCCCGGACAATGGATAACTTCATGTGGGGACTGTAGCTCTCCAACTGCGACGAATTAGGAACGGAATTACTAAATTTCTTCGATGGGCAAAACGAGGATTTTCATCGGAGAGAAATATATTGTTTACCATTACGTATGCACAGAGTCTTCGATTGCAATGGTGATATTTTATCTTCTCTTAGTTTTATATTCACTATGTCTAAAACCGATAATTTCAATGCAACCACCCAATATTAGCGGAAAGGTACCGCTTAACGACCATGTTATAAGTTTACTGCCGGGCAAATCTATCGATTGCTGCACTTTTAAATCATACGCTTTTTGTCACTCTTTTTACTAGCGTGTCGTCTATAAATTCGCAGCTTGCAGTAAGTAAGCAAATTACAGTAGCATAAATATTTGAAATTTTTCATCAGCATAGGTCATATATGTATGTAAGTAGCATACATACGTCAAATATTTTTATCTAGCTGTAAGCGATGTCGATTCTAAATGGCTATAAACGGAGCACTGTTCCCCCTCTAATGTAACATGTTACTAGACATTTTTCAAAAAAACTCTTTAAGAAACATATTTATACCACATATGTCTGTATATTCCAGGTGGCATGCCGAACGTTAAGTACTACACACGACACAGATACTATTCGGGTATCGTTGGATGCATATCAGAAATAATTCTTGCGGGTGAAGTTCAATTAACTCTGGATCCAGCAACGTTGGGATCAGCACACAACGTAGAAGTTGGCATTCTCTGAAATTCAATTAGGACACATGACCCTTAACATTAGTACAATATAAATTCATTTAAACTGTTTTGTAAAATACGTATGCAAAGTTTGTATTTCTGTACTAGCACCGTTTGTTTCCACCGTTTCTTTTGTAATCCTGATATCTCGAAGATATGAGTATTTCGAGAACAACAAAAAACACTAGGAAAACAGATATATCACTGTTCGGTTTTCTCTCTATTGTGATCAATCCAATATATGAAAAGCATTAAGGAAAATATATCACTACGCTAGAAGATTGTGTTTTTTAATAAATTTTATAAAAGATAAACTAATCATAGCAGAAAAACTATCGAAAAATACATACATAAGCATACATATTACGACAGGCTATATCACTGCGTTCAATCAGAAAGCTTGAGAGATGATTGCTTATTTGAAAATGAAAATTTCCAAAAAATTGGTTCAATCCGAAGTAGAGTAATACGAATTGCAGATGGATAGTCGAAACTGAATTTCGACAATAAATTGAAATACATTTTTAAAAAAATCGGATTGCATGGAAAATAAATGTATATGATGCAAATTTTATACGGAAAAATATAAATCAAAATAATTTAAAAAAAAGCCGACAAGCTGATAAAAACTGAAAAACTTAATCTAGCTATAAGAATAGGATCTTATGCAAATCTCGACAAATGAAAATATGAGGAAATGAAATTAAAAAGCATCTAAAACTATTCTCTCGTTGCTGAATTGGCGAAGAAATTTTTCATCTTATTGTGAAAAATAAATATTGTTACGTTATAGTAGGGCAAAGGAACTTAAATTAATTTTATGTCAATTCGGAGAAACCTGAACAAAGAAAAGTCTATGAAAAGAAACAATTATACACAGATACAACTACTTGACACAATTTTCAAGAATATGGGAATGGAATAGTCAATTTCGTATATTTTTGAAGCATAGGAGAAATAACTTTTATTGAAATCATATCCAACCGCACTTTGTTTTCATCAAATTTCGTCAATTCATTTGATTCGAGCTTACATTCATTAGATATTATCCAGCTATTTGATTTGCATGGACATTCTGGTAAACAAACAAAATTTTAACATTGCAAAATAAAATTCAAAAATTTTTAAAGTTTTTTTAAACAGATGAAAATCATTGTGAAATTTAGAAATGACAACTAAAATACAGATCAACTAATGCAAATACTATAGAATATAAGTGCTACGCAAAAAAGCCCTATGTAAAAAGTAATTAAGCAGAATCGTAACGAAATTGGAAATGATGAAAAATATATGGAAACCATAAAGGTATATCAATGGATATTGTAACTGATCAACGTAGTTTTTAAATAGTTGCATAATTATGACTAATTAGCATACTT